>JAOUZG010040959.1:0-31776 GCA_026289955.1 Argiope argentata | reverse complement strand
AAAAAAAAAATACTTAAAGCTGGAACTTGATGAATATAAGAATTTACAAGCCATTTCCAAAGATTAGTTATTAGTATTATTTTACGTGATTTCAATAATTTTATTTTTGATGGGCAGTTTAGGCATAAAGCTGTCATTTTTGCAGATAACTTAATCGATAGTTTTGTTATGATTGGAGAGTGATTAAATAAATTTAGTTGTTGATTTTAAAGTCATGGACAAAGATCCATTCCGTGGTATCTCTTAAAAATGGAGGCTGGGATTTGATTATTCATAAGCATCACACGATTTTAAACGGTATAAAAAATGCGACATTTGTCCATTACAGTGGTGACGTTGTCATTTATTTTTGCATTGGAACTTTTATACAAAGAAAGAATGTTTTAGGAGACATTTTTCAAACTTCAGGTTGTGTTAGTTCAGTTATATTAAAGTTTATTCAGTTATATTATGACTATGTTGAGATATTTTGGAGTGGACCTCGTAACTTCAAACTACTGTCAGATGATGAGGACGACTGTGCTGGCACTCCACTCTTCACGCAACACCAGCAGGAGGACGTTTGGCCCTGACGATTCTAACATTCAACAGATCCCCTCACGCGACGGTTCATCAGTGGAATCGGGTCTCGAACATGAAACTTTACAACCAGATCACAACGGCCTCAGTTTGAGTTTGGGAGGAAGAAACGAATAACGATGCAGCCTAGAATTACAGCAAGCAATAAAAATAGTCTAATCGATACCGTGATTGGTTTATGTATTATAATCACACTTAAACGAAATAAATTTCTCGATCTGTTGGAATTATAGCAAAATGGATGTGAACAGAAGTGCTATTCTGGAAAAAAACTGTTAAATTTGCTATAATTAAATTAGATTTTTTCTGAAATATATATACAATTCACTCTTTCGTTCTTCCCTACATCCTACTTCCTTACATATAATAAATATTCATATGACAAAATAATACATGTTTATATAATAATGTTTATACATGTTTATGTATATGCATGGCAAATACATACATGTTTATATATATGCTTGCATGTTTATGTATATGCAATAAAATACATGTTTATATATATGCTTACACGTTTATGTATATGCAATAAAATACATGTTTATATATATGTTTATATGTTTATGTATATGCAATAAAATACATGTTTATATATATGCATAGCAAATAGTACATATATTTCTGAAGTAGATTTCATCTGAAAATTATGTACTATTCGCTGTTTGTTTTTCAATACATCCATATAAAATCCATATAGATGTACATTTTTAACAAACATTATTATACAAAAGTAACGAGAGGAAATTTGCTTCTAATTTAGAATAGAGAGTTCTAACCACGACTTGAATTTTATTCATTTCATTCAGGATGTTTTAAAATCACTTTTAAAAAAGGGTGGTGTAATGTTTGGAGAATTCAGATTCAGAATATCAGTTTGATAAATTCAGTCAATGTAAAGATGGGCATTGCAAAACACCACAGCAAATCCTGTCGATACTGCTACTTTCATTGTTGGCGAGATGGTCGGCTTTACACAAGAAAGATTATATCTTACTTTGCATTGAACTACTCATGCTCTATAGCATTAGAAACCTTTCTTTTTACCTTTCTCGTCTTACATAACTTAAATTTAGTAGTTTAGATAAATTTTCACTTTTAATTATAAATGGAAAAAATACATAGAAATTCTTTTTTTATTATCTATTTAATTGTATTATTATTACAAATTTCTAACTTAATTGAATCTTAAAATTTGCATTGGTATTTGGATTTGAATAATCTCTTTGACATTTTATCTAAAAAAAGACACTTGAAAGGCATACGATATCCATCAAAGTTTTTACATCAAATATTGCACTTTATTCCTACATAAATTATGTCTAAACAGCTAGAAAATTGATTGTTCAAAAAATCAATACCTTTGAACCTAATTATTTAAGTAACCGCAAGATGTTAATTTTTTCTAAATTTGACAAGCTGGGAAAAAGTTTTAATAAATCGATAGAAATTTATATAACATTTTCCAGCAACTTCATTATGTTTTTAAAATATGTTAAATCTCAGTTTTTTCAGAATATACACTTAAAGAAGCAGGAAAAAATTATGTAAGTTTCTCTGACTTTTCATATACATATAATTAATAACAATACTGTAAAAGTCACGTTTGAATTCCTAAAAGCATAATTAGACAGAAATCTAAACTGTTTGTGTTTTAAGTGGAAATATTTTACAGATTTCTGAGAATATTCATTTCCGATTGAATGAGGTTATTGTTCTCAAGTTCTGCTTTATAATGGAAGGGGGTGCAGTACCTTCAAAGGGTATGGATCCTTGAAAACCCGAGGGCAAAAGTCTGACTTCTATTTCACACGTTAAAAACACTTTTACAGGACGGACTTCCTTCATGCATTTCATTCATTCATCCACAGATCACCATTTAGATCTGGGACAGAGGATAACCACTTTTGCATCAGTAACCTCCCATGGTATTTCTTTCGACATGGAAGGCATTGTGATCACGAAAGATTTAACATACACAAGCCAACACACACACGGAGAGCTTTCGGCTGGTGGAATTGCTTTTTCTATCTGTTTCTTAATTTTTCGAAGTATTCTAACAATTTTTACCTGTAGTTCGAAAACTTTCCACTAATTTATTTTCTCTATATCGGATCTTCCGTTGCCTTTTATCTCTGCGATGTATAAGCCTAAAAAATAAAGTATTAACAAGGAAAATATATCAGTGAAAATGTAATAAAACTGCCACACAATTCCATTTGGATCCTCCCCCCTCCCATTAATTTTGAGAATTTTAATAATCTGAACGAATAGCCTAGAATAATCTTATTTTGTAGTCATTTAATTATTACCGGATTAAAATATTGTAACTTGCCTTATAAATATTTCATTTTTGCCAATTATCCGATAAGGAAAATTGCGGGTCTATAGGAAGGAACCTTCAATATAGAATAATAAGCACCATTTTGAGTGTGAATAGTTCAAAGTGAAAAAAGGTTCATATTTTTGAAAGAATAAATAACGCAAATGCATTTGATATAAATGAAATCATGAAATGTACAAGGTGGCCAGAAATAAAACACCCCTACTCTGACCTCCATGGATATCGAACTACTCAGTGTAAAGGCTCAAAATTTTGTACACATACTATTCAAAATATGGGGAAACGGATTTCACGAAAAAAAAATTAGTTCCTGAAATCACCGATAGGTGGCGCTGCACAACTGGAACTATGATCAAAAGACACAAATAATAATAAAAATTAAAATGTTTATGCGGAATGGAATGCTTCCATGCTTCCTTTTTAATTTTTCTGCCCCTTATGGAAAATAAAAATAGTAAAGAAGCTAGAACTCCCGTTGTAACTGCAATTTCATACTGTAACCAGAAAAATTTGCATAAAGCATGGTTAGAAGCCATGTTAAAAGGTGGGGAATGTCATTCTTATTAGTGATGGCTGTCACGCTGCCAGAACGCGCTTTGCTTGTGAAGTTGTTTTACGAGAATAAAGGAAATGCTCCAGCAGCACTTCGAGAGTTTCGCCGACTTAAGGATTTGCGTAAGGGACCATTGCTTCCACAAGCTCTCAGGAGAATGATCGCTCGATTCGAGGAAACTGGACATCTTGGAGTTCAGCCTGGTCGAGGACGCAAACCGGTTCGTTCAGATGTCGTTGAAGATGTTGCCACCGGTATTGTTGAACAGTCAATGGATAATGTTTTAGGCTGCAGTAGTGCACGTGCAGTGTCACGACACTTGGGTGTTCCCTATAGCACAGTGTGGAACGTACTCAGAAAAATGGTGCATTGTTTCCCGTACAAAATCCGCCCTAATCAACAATTGCTGGCCACAGACAGGGAGATGCGACTGACCTTTGCATTGACATTTCTTGCTAGAGTTGAAGTGGATGCATCGTGGCCGTGGCAGATTCTGTGGAGCGATGAGGCCCATTTCCACCTCAGTGGAACAGTGAACACCCATAACTGTCGCATATGGGACACGACAAACCCCCGTACCTTCCAAGAGATTCCACTCCACTCACCGAAAGTTACAGTCTGGTGTGGATTCACAGCCACATTCATCCTTGGACCGTTCTTTTTCGAAGAGGTTACTTCCAATGGCCTTGAGACATGTACCGTGACGGCCAACAGGTACAAAAGGATGCTCGAAACGTTTGTTGTACCCCATTTGCAGCAGCCCCAATGCCTTGACACCATTACTTTTATGCAAGATGGAGCACCTCCACACATTGGACTCCCTGTGCAACAGTTTCTTCGCCAACATTTCACCACTGACAGAATAATCAGTCGCGCGTTTCCGACAACTTGGCCATCTCGTTCACCGGATCTTAATCCGTGTGATTTTTCGAGAACGTCTGATAACCTTGGCAGATTTGAAAGAGAGTATCAGTCTGCATGTGAGAAGCATCTCAGATGACCAGTTACGATCCGCAGTTGAACAAGCTGTCCACAGACTTCACATTTTACATGTTCAGGAAGGGAACCATATTGAGCAGCATTCCCTGCATCGATAACGTCCTTGTTTCATGTATGCTTGGTACTTTCAAATAAAATGTGTTTAAAACGTGTTTTTGTGTCTTTTCAGCATACGTCCAGTGGTACAGCGCCACCTATCGGTGATTTCTGGAACTAAATTTTTTTTTCGTGAAATCCGTTTCCCCATTTTTTGAATAGTATGTCCACAAATTTTCAAGCCTTTACACTGAGTAGTTCGATATCCAGGGAGGTCAGAGTAGGGGTGTTTTATTTCTGGCCACCCGGTATTATAAGATTCACGAAAACTTCAAAAAAGCCTTCTTGGTTGAAATACCTATTAAAAATAAATTGCACAATAATGTATTTAAGCTGTTGACATTTTAAGAACATCATCGATATGTATTTTGATTTTTTTATAAAAGGGATATGGCATTTCCGTTGATTCCTGAAAAGAGTGAGAATAATTTCTGTGGAAAAAATATTTTCTTTACATGTGGAAGTTACATTGTCCTTTAATGTTTTTCTTTCTGTTATTGATGTCCTATTATATGCAATCTTATCAGTATGACGTCATTGCGAAGATACTCCTGGTAGAATATTACGTTTCCAACTGTTAAGTCGCATTAAACTGATAAGTAGTAATTTACCCTTTGGTATTACATCATGGATGCCACCATCTTGTACTACCAAATATTCATGTGTGTTCGGCTAGTCAGGGTGTTAATAATTTTACTGATAATGCTGGTATTTCAGAAGGTGGTGTGGGTACAGCCGGGGCCTCCGAGAACGAAGATATCGACAAGAGTTTTGGGAGATATTTCACTCTTCTCACTGCCCTGGTACAGCGGATGTGTCTATTGCGGACACATACAATTTCGTGGTCAGAGAGGACAGTTTTTTGTTCCCTCTCTTAGTACAGATAAAGGGTGAAGATAAATAAATGCTTTTAAAATTCCCCCAATATAATTTAAAACTGTATTTTAAGTGGTAAATCTCTTTAACGTAGGTTAAAATCTTTTTTAAACCAAAGTTTTCTGTTTTTGCACTCGATTATCGAATTACAAGGACAAATACATTTTTGTCTATCAAATTTAATTATTTATATTAATATTTTATAATGTGAATTAATTTTAAACACAGCGGAGTGAAATGAAAATAAAATCTTTCAAAGACATTTTCAAAAATTAATTGTAAATAACTGTATAAAGAAGGGAGTGAGCGAATATTACAGATTCCAGGTCAAATTTCATTAATATTTTATAGAGATATCCTTTCTGTTATACATATTCACCTCATTCCTAATTTATTTTTCGAATTAAAGGGTGTGGGTAATCATCTACAGCTTAACATTATTTTCTTTTTTTATAGAGAATAATTTTTTTGAAATTCCAATAGGTTCCATCGTAGTTTTTTCCGATGATAAAAAAGGACATACACATTTCATAAAAATCACATTTCTACTGAGAAAATGAGAAAGGCCTTCTCTGTCAAAAGTATTGGCTTATCTCTACAAGTGCAAAGCTGGAAACTACACAATAGATGACATATGGCTGATTAGGGAAACAACACAATCGATTAGAAGAATGTTCGCTCTGCACTTCCAGCTCTCTCACGCATCCGTTATAGCCACTGTCCTCTCCAGAAATGTAACCTTTCGGAAAACTAAAATAGCTTGATCTATTAATCAGGTTTGAAGTTGCATACTATTTGAATTTGTACTTTTTGCGAGTCCATATACTTTTTAGAAGATTTGGATTTAACTATTTTGTTAAAAGTCATTTATCTTATAAATATAATTTATTATACTCTCCGTTAAGATATAAGAGTAGTATCAAAGTTATTAAGGAATCATCTCATGTAGTTAAGAAATTTTTATAAATATCCTAGTAAAAAAAATTATGCTGATTTTTGAATTTTCTGCAATTTTTTTAAAAAAAATTTAGACATAATTTGAATTTTCTACCTAAATTAAAAATTGCAAAATAATACGTTTCACCGTTTTCATATCTTTAAAATATGAACTAATTACAAAATATGAGAAATGATTTTTTTTCGAATATTTATTGATGTGAAAAAGAAAATTAGCCTTTATAATTAAATAAGTAGAATATTTTTAAAGGAATAGTAAAGCGCTCTTTAAATGCAACTGATTCCCCATTAAAAGTCTTGAATATTATGAATTGTGTCATGCATTTGGCTTAATATTAATAATTTACGTATTAAAATGTTTTGTAACTAAAAAGAAACTTTTTTTAGACATAATATTATATAAATAAGCAATTAAAAAATGAAATGTTTTTTTTCACTAGATACAATTTTAAACAGTAACCTCAGAATCACAGTATGTGAACACAGAAGCTACCCGGTGAAACATAGGAATTGTCGGTAGAATGTCATGTTAGAATAGAAAGCTCTGTAATGGTAGTTTATACATATTTACATACTGCGCTGCACGTTTCCAGAATTTGTTAGAGAAAAAGTAAGTAAACGGATATAAGCTGTTCACATTTCAACATAAGTTTTGCAATGCACAACTTAGAGGAAGAAACAAACAAAACACAAACATAAATCGTAAGCCTTATTCTTCAGAAAATTGGCTGAAATGATTTTATTCTTCAATGATAAATCATTACAAAAATATGAAAAGGTAACTCTAAAATATGAGTCAGAATTTACAGTTTTTAGGCTTTGAGAGTGCCTTTACTGGATTACTTATTGATATTGTACTTAATGATTTGTCGTTATTTAATTAATACAAAATGAATTTAGAGAAAATGATTAATTTCACCTTAGAGAAAATGATTAATTTCAAAACTGATCCAAGATTATGGTCCGTCTCTGATTATTAGAAAAGTGTTTTCTAACACACTTTATACAGAAGATAATTATCCCTAATACAAGAATCGCAAGCGCATCAAATTAATTTTTAAATTATATTTCTTACCTTAATTTTAATTTGGCAAACACACCAACACACATAACTAAATGCTAACTATCTTTCAGATTAAAAGAAAAAAAAATACTAATAACACCAAGGATTAAAACATAATTTTAATTATGTATAAATTTAGGTATAAAATTAACAATCAGTAGCGGAGATATAGGACCACAGTTCATATATTTGAGGAAAATTTAATATTATTTTACTTCTACTTTTAATAGTATTTTATTTTTTTTTGAAATTTCATTTAAATTTTGAAATAGTACCCAAGGGAAAATTAAGAACGTACCAAATATTTTAATTGCAGGACCAATGATGTTCACTCTCAAGTGATTTGAAAAACTCTTAGTATGGATAAATACTATTTACTTTCAAACAAAACCTATTGTGACATTTCTACTATACTTTTGGGACCAAAAGTTAGCATCCTACTTGATAAGCTTAATTCTTTACAGAACAGTAGGGGAGGGGTAATTTCATCTGCTTATGCACCTCCTTTTACTTCTGGAAAAATGGTCAGAAGGGCATTAGGTAAATAAGCATCACCTGCGTCCAGTGAAAGTTACAAGCAAAGAAGAAATATCTTTTTGTTCAATACGAGTATTTCAAACTGTCCGTGCTCTTTTGTGAAGCAGGTGTTGCTTTGAAGCACAAAACAGCTTGTCATGCGTGGGGTGGAGGCCTTGGAAATTTAGAATGTATGATAGCCAAGGGAAAGACAGAAATAATCACAATTTTTCAGATAACTCGATAGTTTTCTGCTGAAAGGGGCCAATTCAGTAAAACTGAAAAATACTCCTCTAGTTTTACTATTTTTCTGAAGTTTAATATGATTTATCTAGAGACAGCTTTATTACTGAGATTACATTATTCTGTTATTTATTTTGCTAGTTTAAATGAATTATTTATCCCAAACTTATTTGTGGTGAGTAAAGTAAAAATGACTCTTTCATTATGTTACACAGCCACAATATTTTTCAATATGTTACACAATCACAATTCCTTTCAGTATGTAACACAGCAAAAGCCGTATATTAAAAATTGAACAGCTCTTCCAATTGTTTTATTCAAAAAGGCAATGTATCATAAATTGATTACCACATGAACTAGCGATTTTTCTCTCGATATCTTTGTTCAAATTTTGAAATAAATTTAAAACTTTGATGCTTAGCCCTATTTCGACAAACGTTTCGTATAGATCTTGAATTCGGTCAAAAATAGAATAAATCAAAAATCATCCAACTAACTCGTTGCATTTATAACCACCCCCTTCATGAATAGATAAAGATTTACGAGAATCAGCTGCACATATTTCAAAACTAAACAACTCATAACTATTAAAATTCCGAGAGAAATCCAGCGGCTGCCAGACTATTCCTTCCGCCAAACCAACCCAGCTGGCGCCAAGCTCTTTGACGCCGTCGCCAATCTCTCTCCCCTCCGGGTTTCCAGCGACTTTCGCTCGCAACAATATAATCAAAACATTAAAAAATCAGAAAGAAAAACGATTCGTATAAATTGCCTGTGTCAGAATTTCCTTGGGTAGAAAGTAATTGAATCATATGCAATACATAATAAAAATTCAGTCAATTTAAGCCTCAAAAAATTAAACATTCAAATTGATAAATGCTCCAATGGAATTACTGGAGTATTTTTAATTTTTATGTTTCTAGCACATAAAATTTTTTTTAAATAATATTCTTTAACTGCAAATATTGAAACCAATGATCACATAATAATGCTTTGAGGCTCTAAGAATTCCATTATTTTAAGTTCATAGGCATACCTAAAGATTTTAAAACTAATTCGATAAATTATTTTCTTTAAACCTGTGTGGAAGTTCTGATAATGCAGTTAAGAAAATTGACGTTAAATCGAAAAAAAATCTTTTATTAAATTTCTCTGTTCACAAATTCCATAGTCAAACCTTCAAATGAAACACAAGAACTTTATTAAGCAGAGAAACAAAGGTACATCAATACTCAAGACGTAAAAATGATTGTAGTATTCTTAGCAGAGCAGTACCTCTTATGCCTTCTGAAAGACAATGTTCATTTTCCCAGAGTCTTCTGCGTATTGTTGTTCTGCAATAGTGCTGCAACGACCTTGGATCGGCAACTGAGAAATTCTTGGACGGCGTTGGGATAAAAATTGTAAAGTTCTACAATGGAGTCCGGTGTGATAACATCTTTAGAAACCGTCTCCATCTCCTTCAAGCTTATGAAACTGTCTGGAATTGAATTCCATACTAGCCTCAAGCTTTCACAGGAAACAGAAGTGTCGAATACAGTATGTTGAACACCATGTGTGTTTAAGGTAGGGCTTCTATAAATCCAATAGAAGTGTAGCAGCAGGTAGCCCCTTCTTATAGTCTTGCCTCTAGTTTTTCCTGCGCACCTTTTCTAATTGAAAAATAAAATTATTGCACAGATAACAGCATTTATAAACTGAAGATCACATTTAGTTTACTAATAGAAATGATCCCAAGAAGGTTCGGGGTGGTATGTTTGTTAGGTAATAGAAAAATCAGTATAACGCCCTAAGATATTAGAAACATGTGAATGAGAAAAGGTAATTTCTTGATATTTCAAGGCATAACCTAACTTCCAATTCATAGTTTTGGGAGGTGACTAATAATGTGAGGGTTTGAGAAAAAGATTAAATTCAATTGGATTTGCAAAAACGAGCACATAAGAATGCAATGTTTTTTTCATAAGATTTTATTCATAAAATTTCATTCTACAATTAAAATTTATTTAAGGGAGAATGATCAGTTGAAAGGAATAAAATTACTCTTATTTCCCTTTAAAGATCGATTCCACTGATTTTTCCTTACTTTTAAGGATGAAATTTCACGTGTCACCATATCATATATATCTACAATCCAAACACGACTAATTTTTACAAGCTTTATAATCCTATAGGTTGGTAATGTGGCTCTTATTGCAGGACCTCTTTATAGACGGCAAATTTGTATAGACATTGCTTACTGAAATTTATAAAACGATTCAATTTTAAAATCTTTCTGACGTAATTCCTTCTCTCTTACCAAAGGACATGAACAATCTTTCTCAATCTGATTTTTAGAAATTTTGCAGTTTTTGAAGGCTATTAACAAAAGACTGCACCTAAAACTTAATTGAACTTCAAGCTAAAGCTTGCAATTTATAAAGCAGAAGCTTCAGATGAATCGATAATTGTTTCAATCGAACAATTAGGAGTTGATACTATGCAAAAAAATTGCATTTAAAATTTATTTGATTACTAATTTGAGACCTTTACTAAGATTTATGAACGAAAATATAATGCAAATGTGAAATGATTACGGAAAGGAGATGGATTTTATAAGGTATCTTGTTACACGTAGTCCATTGGGCAGTTCGGATTTTATAATAAATCAAATGCCTGCTCTTCGGGTAATTGTGTAAATATGAACTGTTTTAATATTGTTATCATCCCCGAGAATTGTTCATGCGCTTTGAGTCATCTCAAAACGAATGAACATTTTCAACAAGATGGATGGATTCGCTCAGATGAGTCAGATAGCCAAATTGGGTACGAGCGGAAAATTGAGATAAATACAAATCAGAATTAAATTTTTAAATTCTGACAACCACGGATGTTTTCCAGCATTTGAAGAAGTGATTAATTTGTTTTAAATAATTTATCTAATACCTCAAACTTAAAATAAATGTGAACAGGGGTGAATTTAAGGATGCGATTACTAATCTGATCTAATCCAAGTGACTTGTTTCACTCCATAAATTCGTTGGTCCTACCAGCTTGAGGTCATTGCTGGTGAGAAGTGACTCCAACTGTTATATTATTCACCTTAACAAAAGACTTCATTTCAACACCTGTTCGAGTGCCGTTTGGAATGGTTCAGAGTTAATGTTCTCAAACGCAATCACTCAAATCTTTCGCTTTCTCAATAAAGGCAAATGCCGACATATCCGTCATTATTTTCAGAGCAGAAACGTAGGGGGGGGATAGTTTTCCTGACCATCGTTTCCATCTTCACAGTTCAAGTGAATTTGGGGTTAAAATTTTTATTTGCCAAGCTCACTCAAAAAATTAAAAACCCAATAATTATCGATTAATTTAGTATCAAAACATATTTCTGGTCATAAACTTGGGAAGGGTGTCATTAAAATGAGTATGATCGAGATATATACTTTAAAGGAAATAGATCTTCGAATGATTTTAGATACTGTAGTCGAATCATCCACTTCTCAATGAGGATGAGTGTCGACATATCCATTGCTCCTTTCAAGTCAGAAATGGAGATAAATAGTTTTCAAGAGCATCGTTTGACATCTTCAAGTTTTAAGCGACTTTTGGATTAAAATTTCGATTTGTTGAGCTCTCATAAAAATATACATAAAAGTAATTTTTATCAATTAATACGTTTTCGTAAACCAAATTTCTTTTCTCTTCAAAAATTTAGAAAGAGTGTCATTAACATATTTATGATTTTGAGTTATATTCTTTAATTGAAATGGATCTTGCTTTAAATATGAAACATTACGATTTTTAATTTTACAAACACCTTGAAGAAAAATATTTAAAAATGATAAAATTGAGTAACACTTAAGAACTTTATTGCCAAATTGGCGAAATATTTCTTTTATTAATTGAAGGTTTGTTCTACAGAGCCCGAATCAGATTATTTAAAAGCAACAACACTTAATATTTTAAATATGTTTCATTTATTAAGAATCTCTTTCCGTATGTACCAAACTAAAGATATTTTATAAATTTGAGTTTTGTTTTGACAATTTATTGAAAGCTGAATTAAATACATTACTAATGTTTCTTTTCAAATACACAATAACAGAGGCATAACTTCTGTTAAAATATTTGAATAAGTTACAAAACAATAGCATTAAAATCAGACGACATTGTAAAATGAATTATTATAAGTTTCTATAAATCTAATTTATTTCGATATTATGTCTTCCATATGGATATACTCATGTATTTGAATTATGAAAAAAGATTAATTCAGGGGAGAGGGTATCTATTACCCAAACTCCTTTATCAGAGTTTTCCTCAAATAAGTTACGGGTTGACTACTTAGTTCTATTCTGCAATCAGTCTCACAAAATCTTTTTTTTAACTCTGTATTTAATTTTCATTTAAAGGTAAAGGAGACTTTTGACGAGAGTTCTTATATTTACCTTAAGACAGCCGTATTTATTACACAAATAACATGAACCTACCTTCTTATTCGACTGTTTTACGCTTTTGGCAGGTTTATTGTTAAATACCTTACCGTCCTTTTTATGATACTCATCTTTGCCCCCTAAATCTCCAGAAGTTGAGTTCGTACTGCGAGGAACTAAATTTGCGCTACCAGGAACGGCAATTTCACCATGAGGATCTTTACGGGATTTTTTACTTGGTCTACAACTGTAGAACACAGTCTCCGCTTTCTTCAAATTCTGCTTCATTAGCTGTTGTCTGTTCAACTCGAGCATCAATTCCACTTTTATCTTGCGGGCTGTGAAATCCTCGTCTTTCCATCTATAAATCTGCTGAAGTATAGACCGGAATTCTTTCGGAAGCCATCTAATAAGTTGAAATCCCAGGTACAAGTCGTCCACTTTATGGCTTGCCTCTTGTAGCCTGGTAGCCGCCGTCTTTACTCGAGAAATGAATGCCCCCACATCCTCTTCTGGTTGGCATCTTGTAAAAAAGGCATCTATAAAATGGATGACTGGCTCTTCTCACTAGTTCATAGTGATCTGTGAGTATCTTCCATGCTACTGCCCCATCAGTTGTGCCCGAGATCAGTTTTAAGTTTCGGACTGATGTTAGTATCGATTAGTGCGTAACTTCGGTCTTTACGAAGTTGCCAATCATTTCTCTCTGTAGGTAGCTTCATTATCAGGATCTGGTTGCGTCTGTATTATAAAGTACTAGCATCCGTAATTATTACCTGCATGTCACGCTTCTACGTATTCCAGTTATTTTGGATCAGCACTGGAATAGTATTGTTAACTTCCATCACTGCACCGAAAGTAATAGGTTGAACTGCTAAACCTTCCTTGACAAAGACAATTGGCTGGGTTCATAACCAATGTGTCGTACTTCAGGTTAAAATTCTGGTCCCATAACTACTGTTATTTTGATAGAGTTACACTACCCCGAAATATAGCAAAGCTTGAAAATGGGATTATTGTCGAGAAAGCAAAATGAAGAATGCAATAAGCATAAAGAATATATTTTTTACGGTAAAATACTGTAAGCTCATGTTTTATATAGTTCAAGTAAATAGACATCGCCATACCTTGGAGGAATAAACTATAACCAGATTTGAACCCAATCTTTCAGATAACTCGACGATGCATCTGATTTACACTAATAAGCAAACCCTCCACATTGTCTCATATCACCTTATCGCTCATAGATTCGTCCATCGACCTCTCCAATAAAATCAACTAGATGGAAGAAGAAGCAATACCGCGAAGATATTAAACTCACCCGTATTTATACGAGTCGAGTTCGACACATTTGCATAATAGGCATTGCCAGCAACAAAGAACTAAACTTTGCCAGCGTGGTTCGAATCCAGTTTACTTTGAGATAATGGGTTGGAATTAAAAAAACAACACAAGGACATACAAATGTCTTACAAATGATAAGTCTATAGTTTGCTTTTTTTTTGCTCATTATTACTTAAAAGGGCTACTATGAAAATTGAAATCTGTTGAGCATGTTTCAGTATTTACTGTAATTTTCAATTGAATGTCTTCTATAATCTACAAATCAAAGTAAAATTTTGAATTTTAATCTCACGCTCCAGTTGCATTTGTTTCCTGTTTTAATTCTGTTCTTTCCAGGATTCGAAATCCCACCTAAATCATGACTAAATCATGACTAATACGCGTTTTTGCGTATTAGTCATGATTTGTTGAGTCGCCTTTTCTTTCACAACTTATTTGACTATTTTTACTTTTAACAATTTTGTGAACTTTGAATAGATGCGAACTTAAGAAAAATAAACAACAGAAGATAATATTAAATGGGACCAAGATTTTGAAAAACATTTTCCGTACCAGGTCTGACAGTTTACTTCTTGAATTTGCCATGTAATATGCAATTTAGAGCTGCGATAAAATGCGATCAGAAACGACGCGTAATTCACCTACACGCGAGGAAAATGCAGAAAGTATCATGGAGGGTGGAAATCCAGGTCAAACGAGTTCAAGAAGCGAACTAAATCTTTCGCGTCTCGACCTTAACGAGGTGGAATTGTCGAGAAGTAGTAATTCTTGGAATTCGGAAGGAAACAGTAACTTGTTTTCAGTTATCCTAAATTGTATATCCTTTCATTGATATACCCATATCTTTATTTTAACATTTCAGTCTAAAGTGTCAAAGAATTGATGTAGCATTATGGGTTGTTATAAATGTAGCCAAGCTTCAGCATTCGCAAGTTGAGTCGTCCGTGACTTTCCTCTTCTGCGTGGAAGCCACTTGCAATGTGTTTTTCTAATCATATTGCACTTGGTTTCCACAGAGAATGGGGAGTAATGGCAACACTGAATATGGCTGAGAGATCTGTCTTCAGTATTCTCTTCATACGAGCTCTTAAAGATGTTAAAACAAAACGAGGCCTTTTGAAGCTCCCTAGTGAGAACTCCTTTGCAAGTTGCAACTGGAATAGGAAGTCCTCGATGGATAAAATGAAGTTCATTCTTTCCGATATTGGAACTGCATTTCATTTAGAAATGAATGTGTCTCATAACATGAACATGGATAAGCAAATTGCCTAATGACATTCTGCAAAATGTATTAATTAGATTTCCAATGGACGTAAGTATTGATAAAGTTTTGCATACATGTGAATAGCAGATTTTGTAATATTAAAGTTCTTAATTTTAATGTCATTGAGAGTTTAATTGTGTGTTTAAAATTACAAGCGTCATGTTTGTGTGTTGCGGTTTTTATTATCATACCAATTATTTTTTATATTTTTAATAAACGAGATTTTTACTATAGAGGAACTTGAACATCTTATTTTTAGTGAGAATATTAAAATAACAAGATGACAACCAATGAAGATTCCTCTGCTTCTGAATGGAAACTACGTGCAATACGTTTTGTTTATCGCATTGCAAGTAATGACCTCACAGAAACTAGTGTACAAACAACACATTTATAATAAAAGCTACTTTTGATATACGCTGTATAAGTGGTACTAAATGGGTTTAAAAGTGTTGGCTAGTTTTGTGAATATAAAACTTTACAAATCAAAGAAACTATGTGCATTATAAGAATTCCTAAATTTATAAAACTCTTCATTTGTTACTATTTTCTATTAATTTCCCTTCATACATAAAAGTTTGTCATTGCAAGTATGCTAGGAAATATGCCAAAAGAGAACATAAAAAAAGCAAAGTTTCAACCTAATTTATTCAACACCAGTAATTTTGAACTATTGGTGGGAATTTTAGTGATATCTCGATTAGAATCCTGAGTATTGATATTCCAGTTTTTTATAATTGGAAAGAGACTATTAAAACGGGGTGACTTAATCCTCTCTATATTTGAATTATCTCTCTAACTTTTAAAAATTTTGTAATTTCTAAAGGTACTTTCAATGCTAATTACATTTGGGTATTTAGGTTCAACTTTATAGCCGAATTTGAAGCCGTTACCAATGAGTTGCTAAACCGCCAATTATGGCAAGCCGGCAATGGTGTAATCAGTTGATATTTATCGCCAAATTTAAATCCATCGCCAACAAGTTACTAAATCGTTGGCGAAGAGGGTCTAATACGCAAATACATATATTTTTGTGTAAAATGTCTTTATCTCCGGTACCTTAACTGTAATTTTAATAATTCAGTGTTGTACCAGCATTTTATTGATTGGTAATTTTCCACACTGTAATGAAATTTCGTTTTACTCCAAAAATGGGTTGAACTCTGATTTTGTATCTCTTCAATTTAGAGAGTATCCCGTAGTAAAATGTACGATAAGGGAAATTCTAATCTGAGAGATTGTAGCATGGTAATAACATCGAAGAGGCAATAAGCATTCTTCATTTAATCTTATTATATAGTAATATGCTATACTACACATGAATGTTATATATATTACAGTAACCAGAGGAGGTATGAATCGTGTAATTTAAAATTATTTTCATTGAATATAAATTTTAAAGTTAATATATTTTGAATTTTGCCAGTTCTTTCAAGTTAATCGATTTAAAGTCTATCTTTACCTCGTGTACAAAAGACACTGAAGGAAAGCTGCGTATTTCCAAAGGGAATGTGAATTTCTTCGAGCGTGAGTTGTGTTTACGCTCGGGAATCGCATTCCATTTGGAGATGAAAGCCAATCGTCGCTTATTAAACCATTTTATACTTTGTGCTTGGTAGAATCGTCTACAAATGAGCTAATGTGAGAAGTCGGTATAAAAAGTAGCGAAAGTAAAGTATTTGATTTATTTTTTTAACGAATATATTTTTAACGAATATGTATATTGTTCGAGTACGGTTATTTGAAGTTGTACAAAGATAAAAAATAAAGCTTCTGTTGCAGAAAATGTATCAACTTGGAGAAGATCTAACTTAATGAACTCGTTTTTTGCTCTACTTAGACAGTTTTACGTCATCAGAATGAATCGCCCATTGAAGATGCATAGAATCAAGAGCAAGGATGCATGATAGTTTAATGTCGTGTATTTCATATAGCTATTTCTGAAAGAGTCAATATAAGAATTTAGATTTCATTGCTCATCAGATATTTGATGTATGGTTTTGAAGAGTATGCTTTTTACAAAATTGCCTTTGCATTATTTAAGATGTAATGCACATTTACTTTATTTGTTTTATAGCTAACAAGTCTTTGCTGATAAATATCTAAATTTCTTTAATTTTCGTATTCTTAAATTTTTCTTGTATTGTCTTCCAAATTAATAGATCTACTTTTCAGAATTGAACCTTCCTCAAATACAGCTCGTTCAAGAAATGGAGTGCACACGTTGTGATTTTGCTCAATTGTGCAGTCCATTTCTTAATCGAGTCGTGTTTATTGCGACAATGCTGATGGCACCTGAGAAGCAAGTAAGCAAATTAAGCATCTACAATTTTTATCCATCCGAGCAGTTGGCTGCGTCTCATAATTGGAATTGACTTTTGATTATTTTTAAATACTATTTGACTATTTAATTTTTAACTTTCTTTAATCTTTGAAAATGAAAACCAAGTGTGTTATTGATACTACGTTTTTGTTACAATCATCGAAATATTAAATAAAATCTTATTACTCATGTCACTCTTCTATTTTGCCTAGTTCGGATTCTACAAAGTAAAACATTTTTCAACTCCTACCATTAGCTCACTCTCCCTAGGTATATATCTCGTTCAAATTTCCAGTTGTTAATAAAATTCTTCTTATTCACTCAAAGCAGTTTTAAAAAAAAACATTTAACGAATGGAATTTGATGTTAATAGTTTTTCCAATAGTAATTCATTATTTTTTAATTCATTAAATTTATTTTCTCGCCATAAATTTTCGTTTCCCGTGGACAAATCAGTTTTTATTCCACTTATGATTCGTCACATATGTTTTCGGCCGACTATTTTAAATGATTCTGTTTATTTTCATAATTGAAGCATTTAAAATTAAACTTTCTAAATCGATCGATTTTTCAGATTCATTTCGAAGTGCTTTGAAATTAAAAGAATACATACTAAAATTAAATTTCTAATCTGTATGGCATTACTCCAACTGATGTAGTAATTACTCGCATTTTGCGTAGCTACAATGGCTTTGATTCCTCAATGATCGTTGAAAATTCAATGGTAGCATAAATTTTTGATAAACTATTTATAGTAACTATTCTAGGAGAGCCTGGTTGGTAGGGCGTTGAATTCGCATCCTTTGGATTGCGTGTTCGACCCTGCCAGTCGAAGATTCTCCGTGTGGTGAGAAAGTTTAAATCAGTCGTGGTCACACGGTTCTCCGTCGAGAGTAATACCTCTGGGGGTACTGTGTCAAAGGTAATTATATATTAGATCTTTATTACGATCTGTGGATGGATGAAGGAAATGCATGAAGTCTACCCTGTAAAAAGTGTTTGTGACTTATGAGAGTTGAAAGTCCGATTTCTACCCTCGGATGCTCAGGGGGTCATATCTTCAGAAGCTACTGCACCCCTCCTTTCATTTTCAAGCAGAACACGAGAACAACAGTTGTAATTTAAGGAAGTAACCAAAATAAAAATTTCCCTAATTGCCTAACTTTGAATTTATTTTTAAAAATTGTTACTTATATTGCTATTAATATTGGTAGTATTTAATATTGCTTCACATATTCTTTACTCAAACTACTTCACGGTTATACATCTTCGACAGTCGAGTTCCACAATTTATCATTCATTGACAAGGGAACTTGAAAAAATATCTCAATTTACATATATTGTAATTGAAAAAGCGTATTCAAGGATTATGCAGTAATCCAAGATAAAGTATTGGGTGCCCAACTTCTTATGGCTTCTCAAGAAGCCATATTTTGTAATTTAAAACTATTTTTGCTCCAAATTTGAAGCCTCCAATTGGTATAATTGAGAATTGTAAATCGGCTAGATTGTGCCTATAACGTCAGTTTCAGAATCTTCCGTAAGTAAAGCGAGATTATATTTCTCGAAATTTGAGGTTATAAAAGATTGACGATGCACTTGGAAAGAAGGAAGTTGAGCATTTGTACAGAATTTATCCATGGAAGGGAAAGCTCGGAAAAATTTACAGTTGGAGTCTTTGGGTCATTGTTTAAAATTAGCCCTTCAAAATATGGTCAATTAGTACAAGCATACTTCACTGAATTATTATTTCGCCTTTATTGTCAACCTTCTTGCATAAATCCAAATGCGCAAATTAAAAATTGAATAAGCTTGTTAGCACAAATATCAAGTTGTAATGCATTGCATTTGAATGATTTTACTTCTGGTTTCAACATCTTCCGCTCGAGTTCAAAAAAAATATTCTATATTCATTTCAGAAGTGTATTTCTAATGTTTAGTCCTAAAACAAGTGTAAAAATTGTCTTAAACTATGATTGGAAATATGAAAAGTTAAAATGATAGGTTTTACACTTAATCTCACTACAAAAAATGCATTTCAAATTACGTATTGTAATGGGCTTTATGTGAAGCAATATTTTAATGGCATCACATGCGTCTATTCCCATTAAAATAAATACAATTCAACATGAATAGAATAGACTGATTCTCGCATTGATAACGGTACATATTCATTGCTTATTAACTAGAAACGTAATACTTAAAGTATTTTATTCTTCTATTCGAGTCCATACAAATATGCTGTAAGATTTCAACTACAAAAATTACGCCCATCAGGATCGCTTAGAGAAAGAAACTAAAACATTTGTCCTTTCATTAGAATTAAATAACGTTTGGGAGGTAAATCAATTACTGTAAGCATACAAAATGTAAATGTCTTGTTGCTCATTAAATTAATGTTTAAAATTATTTATCTTCGCAATCTCTCCCCCCCCCCAAAAAAAATGTTCTTTTGATTATATGGAATTATAATCGAAATATTTTGATAAATTCTGCATCTAATGCAGAAACAATTCCCTTTTTCTTAGTCTAAGCGACTGAGGTGTACTTTTAAGCTGTTGTTATTTTAATGTAGGCTATTTAATTTTGTATGCACTAGTTTCTCTTTTATCAAGTTTATTCCGAGTCTATCATTTGGACACTAAGTGTATCTGTAAAAACAGAATTGGGTACTGAATCATCTTGCAAGGCAATTTCGTGTTACATGGCACACGTATAGAAAAAGGGGAGGGCGATGCAATGAAAGAATTGTCACGAATTGCTTTCGACTTTTGAATTCTTAAAGCAAGCAAGACTGAAGAAGACAAGGATAAAGACTTAAAAGTTAAAATCATTGATATAAAAATTTCTGTTCCGAAAATCAATTTAAAATATTTGTTATTTTGGGTGCTAAATACTGAGAAAGATGCATTAAAATGTATTTTCAGGTACGATGCTTCTATTATAATATTCATTGCTAATATATTTGGGTCTTATTCTGTAATATATTCTCAAAATGGAACACAATTTGTAAATTTTTAATGAAGGTATGTGTTATTTTCAAGTTCAGAAACTGCATTAAAGATTCAGAAAATATACCAAATTTGAACAAAGTTTTCAATCTTTTTATATGCGATTCTTTTTTTTAAAAAAACTTATAAACTATTCCCTTTTTAAAGAACTTAAAAGTGTTAAGTTCTAAGAGTCAAATTTAGTAAAGGTTCACTCTGTTGCCATTAAATGAGTTTTGAAATTTTTAATATTGATATATTTTAAAATCTCGTTATTTTTTAGATTACTCCATTGACCGTCTAAAAGAAGATGTGTTAAAAATTTATCAGTTTTCCAAAGGTAGAATAATCTTTAGTAATCAATAGCTATTGGTCCTAAAATAGCGATATTCAAATTTCGTAATACGTTCCGAGATACAAAAAAAAGCAATTTTTCCCCTTTTTATTCAAAATTTGTATTGTCCACAACATTTCACTGAATATGGTTGCTTAGGCCCAAAGGATTTTGTGATGTTTAAACTACGTAATCTTTCAGAAATAAACTCATTAAATGGAATAAAATAAAATGAAATAATATTTACAAGATTTAAATCATTTTGGAAGTAAAACTAAGAAACTAAATTTTACGATGAATCTGGAAATTTTTATTAAAAAATATTCTTTAAGATGTAGCATAAATTATAAAATGTACTTTAATCCATTTAGATTTTCTGTATCCATATTTTTAAAAAAAACCTGTTTTGTGTCACAATAACTTCTTGTCTTTAATTGAAGCTGAATTTCAAAGTTAAGCTTTGTCTCCAAGAAAAGGGTGGACTTTTTGAACATTTATTATAAATGTAAGTTCAGAATTTTTCCTTAGTTATGTTAAAAGTGCTTTTTATCATTGGCTTAAAAGTATTTCTTTTTAAACCTATTGTTTTTGTAAAATAAATTCACAAATCATCAGTATGGGAACTTTTTGGACACCCTGTAGATTGTAACATTGAGAGATTATTTAAATTCCATTAAAGAATGATGCTGGATCTACGGCTATGAAATTTTGCATGTAGAGACATCTTGAGTGTTTTTTTAAAATTTTTATTAAAAAGTCACTATTTTGAAATTATATGTCAACATTTTCAGAAAATATTGTTTTATTTCTAAATTATAAATAATTTATAAAAATTTAGCATAAAATCTATTAAATTATAAAGTTTAATTTTAAATGCACTTCAGAGCTATATTATATACTGCAATAATTGCCAAATCTTTGTAAACTCACACTAGATATTCGTAAAATACTACCGTCATCACTTTAATGTAATTAAGAGACATTTTTGGAGACCTCATTTGGAGATCAATGCATTATTTAGATTAATTTATCTTAATATAATGTTGTGAATTAAATGCTATGTTTTTTTATATTTGACTTTTGGATACAGAGGAAATAAACAAGAAAATATTTTATGAGTAATACAATGTTATTTCTAGATCGAAATTTACTTCAGTTCGGATACTTCTTCGATGAAAGCATTCGTAAAAACAAAAGATAACTTTTGAATTTTATGCACTCGAAAGGGAACTTTATAATAGTTTTAAATAATCTGCCACAAAGAGCAAAACATGTTTTATTTAAATATAATACTATATTTTGATATTTTAATATCTTATATAATCAAAAATTAAAACATCAAAACAAAAAGACAATAGTAATAAAAAAATTAAAAAGTAGGAATGAAATTTTACATTATGTTTATCATATTTTACGATATCGTATTGGGTTTAAGTTTAATTTATAGAATTGCTTTCAAGAAAATATTTGAATGTGGCATGAAATGTATGTAAAATCATATGCAAAATTACCTGTTATAAGCTTTAAAAATTGTAGTTAAAGATGGATTTAAGAAACAAAGTAATAATTAATCTTTTTTAATGGTCCTTACAAAAGGAAAAGTTTAGAAACATTAAGTCATTTGCAACAAACGTCAACATTAGTGTTTAATACTAATGTTGAATCTGCATCAAACGATTTTTTTTAATACTACATGACTCAGGAATAAATGAAATTTTAATTGCAATAAATGTAAATATAGTATAATCCAAGTGTTGAAAATGAATCTTGAATGAAATCTTGAGAATAAATAAATATATTTGATAAGGTTTCACCAAAGTACTAAAGTAAATATTAATAAGTGACACCAAATCCAAAACATTATGCTTAAAAAATTAATTCTTAATTCCTCTGTCTTTAAACTCTTTATAAATTATTTTTATTTACAAAATATTCGTATATAGCACACAACTAAAAATTAATTATTATCATCTCAATACAAATCAGCAAGTATAAAGTAATTTAAACTGGGAAAAGTATTAAAAATCTACAGGACATTCAGCAGCTAGTAGTGAAATCAAAAGTTGATCAAATGCGACCTTCAAAAATAATAAAAAAAATACGTAAAGCTTTATTATTTTTAAGTTTTATAAAAGATTTAATCTTATAATTATAAATTTTAATATCAAGTAAATAATTTTAATTAATCCAAATATGTGTTCAAAAAACAAATTGAAAAAGATAAAAGAAGGCTTCATAACAATTGCCGACGTTGAAATTTGCTTGTGTGCAAAGTAATTAAATTAAATATGCAAGACATGTTTTTAAATATTCCAGTCTATTTACGCCTAAAAATATAAAGCATGCAAATTAATTAATACTTCAATGGTTTTACTGGAGTATTTTACCTTTTGAGGTTTCTAAAATATAATGAAAAAATTTTATAATATTTTTAATCAATCCGCATACATTGAAATAAATGTATACATATTAACACTTTGAGGCTCCATAAATTCCATTATTTGTGTTCATAAGCATAACAGAAGATTTAAAACTTATACGTTAAATCACTGTCTTTAAACCTGTGTAGAAATTCTTAAAATGCAGTTAAAAATGACTTTAAATTGAAAAAAAAAATCATTTATTAAACTTATCCGTTTACAAAAGCAATAATTAAACAAGTGAAATCAAAACAAGAATTTTAGCATGCTCAGAAAAACAAATGAATATAAATGTTAATATTCAAGGTTTAAAAAAGATTGCAGTTTTTTTGGCAGACCAGTTTCTCCGATGCCTTCTGGAAGCCAACGTTCATTTTCCCAGAGACTTCTGCGTATTGTTGTTCTGCAATAGTGCTGCAACGACCGTGGCTCGGCAACTGTGAGGAATCCTCGGACGGCGTTGGAATAAAAGCTGTACATCTCTACAATGGATTCAGGCTTGAGAACACGTTCAAAAACTTCTTCCATCTCCTTGAAGCTTATTAAACTATCTGGAACTGAACTCCATACTAACCGCAAGCTTTCACAGGCAGCAGAAAAGTCGAATGTAGTTTTTGGAGCACCAGACGTGAATAAGGACGCCCTTCTGTAAAGCCAAAAGACGTGTAGCAGCAGTGATAGCCTTCTCATCGTCTTGAAATATAAAACTTTCGGCAGATATATCCGAGGGCCTTCTCTGATTAAAAAAGAAAAAAATAAATTATTGCAGAAAAAAATAAATTATTATTAAAAAGCTAAAGCATTTATTTTGCCAATAGAAATAATACTTTTTGGTAGGTCGTAGATTTGATTTTTATATTATTTCTATATAAGAAATTTGTGAATGATAAAACGTTATATTTCAAGACGTAACTTACCTTACAATTCATAATTTGGAAAGGTATCTAATAATGTGTACGTTAGAAAAAAAAATTCAATTGAATCTGTATCGACGAGCACATAAGGGTACAACGTTTTGTTCATAGAATTATATTGACTAAATTTAATGCTATAATAATTAAAAATTTATTTAGGAAAAAAGGATAAGTTTAATGGATTAAAATTACTCATATTTTCCATTAAAGATTGATTTAGCTAATTTTTCCTTAATTTTAAGGATGAAATTTCTCGTGTTAGTATATCATATATATTTACAATCCAAAAATGACTAATTTCTAGAAACTTTATAATCTTATAGGATTGGCAATGTGGCTTTTTTATAGAAGGTAAATTCGTATAGACAGGGCTTATTGTAATTTCTGAAACGATTCAGTTTTAAAATCGTTATGAAATAATTCCTTCTCTCTTACCAAAGGACATTAAGAATCTTTCTCAATCTGGGATTTTGGAAAATTTGCTATGTTTTGAATGATATAAGCAAAAATCTGCAACCCAAAATTGGTAATTTCACATCAGTGTGAATCTTTTAATTAATTTGTAAAGAAGAAGCTTTAGTTTAATCGCTGATTGACTCAGACGAACAAATAAGTTGTATATACGAGTATGCCAAAGAAAATTACTTTTAATATCAAATCTCCTTTCTAACTAGTTTGAGCACAATATCACAATGTATGAACAGAAATATACTGTAACTGTGAAATAAAAATTACGTAAAGGACATAACAGACTTTTTTTCGGATACTGTGCTACATGTTTTCGATTGGGTTGTTCAATTTTTATGATATAAATCAGATGACTGTTCTTCAGGAATTTTTTCTAAATACAAACTGTTTTAATATTGTTATGTTACCTGAGAATTGCTCCTGCATTTGAGACATCTCGAAACGCATGAACAATGTGAATATGATGGATAGATTTCCTCAAATAATTCAGGCAGCCATATAGCGACACAGGTCGAAAATTTTGAAATAGATACAAATAAGAATTAAATTTTGAAATTTGGACAACCCCGGATGTTTTCCAGCATTTGAAGAAGTGATTAATTTGTATTGAATAATTTATCTAATACGTCAAACATAAAATAAATGTGAGCAGGGGTTAAATTTAAGAAAGCGATTACTAATCTGATCTAATCCAAGTGACTTGTTTCCCTCCGTAAATTCCTTGGTCCTACCTGCGTGAGGAGATTGTCGCTGGTAAAAAGTGCCTCCCGCTGTTCAATTATGGACTTTAACAAAATAATTCTGTTAGACACCTGTTAGTGTTCCATTCGAAATGGCTTCAAATGCAGTCACTCAAATATTCCGCTTTCTTAATGAGGGCGAGTGCCGACATGTCCGTTTATATTTACAAAACAGAAATTGAGAAAAATTGTTTTCCTGGGCATTTCTTTACATCTCGACGGCTCAAATGAATTTGGTTTTACAATTTCGATTTGCTAATCTCACTCACAAAAATTTATAAAACATAATAATAATCGATTAATTTATTATTATAAATGTTAATTGTTTTCTGGCCAAACATTTGGGAAGAACATCATTAACATGAATATGATTTTGAGATATATATTTTAAATGAAATAGATCTTACTTTAAACATGAACAGTTTTCAGATTTCCATTGTTAAACACACATTGGGAAAATAAATAATTAAAAAATATGAAAACATTTTGATTCACACTTACTATAGAACTCTTTTGTAAAATTTGCGAAATATTTCTTTTATTAACTGAAATATTGTTCTAAAGAGCTCTATCAGTTTTAAGAAAATAATAATAATTTTTTTAATTTGTTTCATATATTAAAAATCTCGTTTCGTATGTATCAATATTGAAAATATTTTTTAAAAAATGATTTTTTTTTTGACGATTTTTTTTGAAATCTTCAATCATTATAATATTTCGATTCTATTCTATTTCTATCATTATAATAATCATTCATTAATAATATTTCTATTCTATTACACAATAAAAGAGGCATAAATTTTTAAAAAAATATTTGAATAAATAATTAAACAATGGCAATGAAACTATCCGATATCTTAAAATGAATTTTTATATGTTTCCTTAAATCTAACTTATTTCAATACTATTTGCTTCCATGTGGAAATATGTATTTGAATTATGAGAAAAATCCATTCTTGTGACAGACTCTCTGATTGTGACTTCTCTGATTGGTTTTGTTCGCTATTAAATGACTCTACTAATTTTTAAATTACTAAATAAATTATGACACATTTTCGAAATAATGATGAAGGACTGTTATTGAGGATTACTAGGGTACACAATGCATTTCAAAAGGAATTTTTTTAAATGTAGATCTAAACATCAGATACACATTTTTTAATATTTACCTTTTACATAAATTTACTCTTAAAATAAGCTGAAAGACGAAAACTTTGAAAAAGGCAATTCTATGAAATATTAAAAAAAATGATAGAGCTATTATGTCAAAACAGTTGTTAAAATTTTTAGAAAATTGATAACGTTTAAAAATTAGTAATAAATAGCTGTTATACGATATAAAATATAAAGCTAGTATTTGTCTCAGTCACAAATATTTCCTTGGGGAAGCTTAGAAAGCTTAAAATAATAGAAGAAACAATTTTAAAATACTCTAAAAGTTTGAAAAATAAATTGTGAATTAAATCATATTTTATATGGCATTAAAAAAATTGAATAATCTAGGAGGAGGTATAACGAAAAAAAATGTAGGTTCTAATTATCATTTCGGAATATAAATTTTATAATTTAGAAAAGTAGGCAGTTGAAAAGAAAAAAAAACAGACATGACATCATGTTTTACTTCTTATAGTAAGTAATAAAATGCGTTGAATTAAATAATAACTAAATGTAAGCATCTATTTCCATCTATAAATTAAAAGAAATAATATTAGGCATTATTGGGATGGGTAATTGCTACGAAACTTACTGTAGCTCATCAATTCAATAAATTCCGTTACTAAAAAAACCGAGTTTCTTTTGACTTATTATTAATGCTATGTTCGAATTGTATGTACTTCAAACTATTACCGAAATTGATATGAAAACTGAAAATACGCAAGTTTGAAATAACTATGAAAAAAATAATCTAAACAAGTTGTAACAGGAAAATTACCTTTCATTTATCTTTCGTTAAAAAATTGTTCATCAAAATATTGCTGGTAATTAAGCAAAAACCATATCTATTTATAAGAGATGTTATTTGCATGAACTTTTACTAATTATTATTCATATGACAGAAAACTCAATTTTAAAGAATGAAGTTATAAACTTCTATATTATATTACATGGGGGATTTCTGAAAAGATAATTATTGAATAATAGTTAAGACTTTGAATTTTCCTACTTTTTGCTAAGTGCTATCTGAAAAAGATACTGAAAATAACATTTTTTAAACAAAAAAAAAAAAAAAAACTAGAGTAATCATACAATAAAAAAACTACTAAATATTAATTTTGAAAACGAGCAAAATGTTTCCTTATGAATATATCCTATAGTACGAGCTGTTTCGATATTAAAAAAAAGCACACTAGAGTTAAATAAAGATTAGTAAAATGTCAAATTTTAAGTTCAATAGAATACTTGAAAAATAACGGAAAAAATAAAAATATAAACAATAAAGCATTTAAAAATTGATACAAGACTTATTTTCTAACCAACAAGACTTTTCAGGATCCCAATCAATTACTCATTTGGAAACCAAGCTGCATTTCATGTATATTTTATTTCATTATATTTGTTTAATAATTTATTTTTATTTTAGAATAATATACTTGATTTTATTACAAAAAAGATTTTTGAAATTAAAAAACAAAACAAAATTGTGATTAAAATATAAAATTGTACTTACGTCAAGCGAAAGAAGGTTTCCAATAAAAAGTTACAGATGTCAAAGTTGAAAAGAGGATGGTTCATAAAACACAACATTGCTTCAATGTATATGCACGATTCGTGCACAAAACATATTTTTAAAAAATTATTAATCCATTTCAAACACGATTTTCTTCCAATACGATGTACTTGATACAACACATTTGTAACTCTTCCAGGCTTTGGAGACGATAACGACAACCAACGGTTGAAATTCAACTTACTAATACATTCCTTAATAAAGTTCATATCTTGAGATCCAGGATGCATGGAATCAACAAAGTGATTAAAAATTCGTTTGTATTTTAAACGATATTCAGTGGTTATGGGAACGAAATTTAAAAACCAGCTCAACAACTTTACTTTATTTTGAACTTTATCGATGCCATATTCCAAAAATTGACATAATTTATCAGTAAAGAAGTCGTTTGAAATGCTTATCGGGCATCTGTGAGGAACAGAATTGCTCAAATTTTCAGGACAACTTTCTAACGTCGATAGGACATCCTTATACAATTTCTTGGGACGAGTCAATCTGTTTCTAAAACCTACTTCTTTTTCTCTGGGGAGGTCCAAATGTAGAGTATATAAAATTTTTCGACTTGGTTTCCAAATTTTTCTTACTGATTCTTCGGTATTTACAAAGTCTTTAAAGTAACAGAAGCTATTATCCTCAATTCCATTTGAGGGACGACCCCAAACCAAGTCAGATTTAACCAGAGCCAAATCTAAATGAGAAATTGTTTCTTGAACTATGAAACTGCATCGGACAATATCCAATGGTGAACTTAATATTGTTCGTTGATTCATCTCTAAGTAAAGCATTACTTCATTCCTCAAATCGTTTTCCATCATGCAATTATTTCAATCCAAAGTCAAATTTTTACACTATTTTTAATTATGACTTTCGTTGACAAAGTATAAACTTCTGAGTTTAAAACATTTCACAGCAATCGGAAAGTAAGTACAGTAAATGTTTTTCAAGCTTTTAAAATTCGTGAGGAATACCAATTTCTTGGTGTCGAAACTTCGAATGTGAATACAGTATTGAGTTTATGATGGTAATAGGAAGCTGAACGAATCAAGGAAGTCGTTCACAGAACGAACCGTTCAAGAAGAAAGAATTATCTAAATGAACCGAAGAACCCCTTCACCAGTTCGTTCTTTTTCAAAAAGACTATGAGAATCCAGTCATTCCTGTACCAAAGGAATAATGAGGAAATATTTCAAGTATGTGCCCAACCCCATTTTGCACACACCTCTTCAGAAATTCCCCCCTCTTTGCCATTCAGAAAGAGGTAGGTTTCAAGGTCAAAGTAACAAAGATGAATTGAGTACACGTGACCTTAGATTTCGTATCTGAATAAATCGTCAGAGTCCCCGATTAGACACATACACTCTCTATGACACAAAACTTATTTGAAATAGAGATACCATAGTTAGATGATTTGATTTTTATTTTCTTTTGTAATTTCCATTTTTAATTTTCAGTATTTTTGATAAAAAATAGCAAGCCTTTCCATTGACTTACTATATAAAGTATTAAAGATTGCTTTTGGACGCATAGTTAATTAAAGAAATACTTCTCTACAACATAAATTATTCTTCCTTTCTTGAGATAGTAATCATATCATACAATATTGCATAATACCTTCAGAGCGTTGTTGGATTTTGAAAAAGTTGTTTAGTAATAGTGTATAAAATCGCAAAATTTCCTTTGTTTATTACGGATTCCATAATTACACTGTAGAAAAACGGGAACTAAACCTTTGGGGGACTGATTTAGTTTTTTTGTACTATATCTTTTCGAAAAATTCGAGAAAAGTTAACACCTCAAATTCAAATTAACTGTCTAAGATAGAAAAATGAAAAATTTAGTGATTTTATACCGCCAGATTGATAGAAAGTTAGTGAATTCTCAGTCTTGATGATATATTATTGGATTGATTTAGGAATTATATATTGCAACCCTAGGTCGTTTTCTAGATCAGCCTTGAAAGATCATATACTAGCAGCTGATGTAACTTGTTACAAATCTGTGTTAATTTTTCGAAGAATTTAATTGATGTTCTTTTGATAAATTTTGAAAAAGGTTCTATTTCGACATCATCATAAAACACTTTTCTTCCAAACACATCAATGGGCATTAATATTATTCAAAACATGTTTATTTGGAAAAACTTGCCCCTTAGAAAATGCATAATCTTGTTTCTATCAATAGTTAACTCTTGAAATCATAAAATATACACCAAATGATGATAAATCACAAAGTTTTATTTTCTTATTTCTTATAAAGGTATAAATTTTTCTTAATTTTCAAAAAAATTGTTGTAAAAAGGAAATTTATAGCTCTCAATTAAAGGATTATTATAGGAATTTATAAACCGATTCCAACGATCAGCTATCTCATTCTTTGTATAATTAGCATTATTTTAGGTGATAATGTTAATTATACGAAACAAATTATACGAATTATACGAATGAAACTGGACTCAATAATTATATTTTCGATAAGCTGTTTAAGCATAAAGCTGTAAATTCTGTAGTTCATTTCATTAGTTGTTTTTCTATGATTGGAAAGTGGTTAAATAAATTTAGTTGTTTATTTTAAAGTCATGGACAATGTTTCATTCTGTGGTACACCTTAAAAATGGGAAACTGGATTCAATTATTCATAGACCTTACAAGATTTTAGAAATATAAACAATTTTTACATTTGTGCATTAGATTGATAATTTAGTCAATTTTTCTTTTTTGGAAATAATTTACAAAGAAATAATGATTTTCATATATTTTTTCAAAATCTGAGTTTCAATTAGCTTAGATATATTAATGTCCTGTTGTAAAGAAACAGTAGGGCTATTTTGATACGGAATAGTAAATTTGAACTGTGGTCAGTTGATGAGGACGACTTTCGATTTAGCATACCCCTCTCCAAGCCACACCAATTAGAGGATGCTTGTTCCTGACGTTTTTAATATGCAACTGACTCTTTACTCGAAATTCAAATTGAACAGAACCCTTACACAAAATTTAAATAGAACAAACAACTTACAAGATGTTTAATTTCCCGAAGTCTTACGGCTTGCCACTGAGACCTTACCATCAGGCCATAGCGGCTCAAGCTTGAGATTGGAAGAAACAAGTTAATACTGGTACAGGAATAAAAAATGACAAATAGTACCCGTAATCGGTTTATCTATTATGATCACACTTTAAAAACAAATTCGATGTGTCGGAATTATAACAAAATTGGCATGAAAGAAGCGCAATGGGGAAAAAATAATAAAATTTGCTATAAATAAATGTAGATTTTTTTCTGAAATATATATGCTATTCGTTCTTTGGTTCTTCCCTACATCATCCTTCCTTAGATATAAAAAAAATATTTATATGACAAAATAACACATGTCTATACAATAATGCTAGCAAATAGTACATATTTATCATAAGTAGATTTTTTCTGAAAATTATGCATTAGTCGCTCTTTGACTCTTCCCTACATCCGTATAATATAATCAATATAAATGTTAATTTTTAACAAATATTATTATACAAAAATGTAATGATATGGCATTTGCTATTAATTTAGAATAGAGAATATTATCAATGACTTAAATTTTATTCATTTCATTCATGATGGCTTTTAT
>JAOUZG010040955.1:4205938-4224372 GCA_026289955.1 Argiope argentata | reverse complement strand
AAAAAAAATTTTTGTTTATATTTTGGGACATCTTTTATGGAGCAGTTATTATTCTGAATGCTTTAATGGTTATTTAAGAGTCTAATGATTATTATATTGTTGGTATCTAGACAAATAAAAGAATATGTACTTTTGTCCTAGCTAAAATTAATTTCTATAGGAGCCCTTTTATGAATAATATAATTATATAAGAAATGACTTTGCTTCATTTGAAATTTATTTCATGGTATTGCCATACTGTTTATAATATGTTTGAACAAATACACTAGATGCTTCGGGTCAACCACATTATCAGTGAAGTCTTAGTGAAATTACAAGAATATTATACTTAAAAAAAACATGAGTAAAACAATGTTAAAATATTTGATAGGTTCAGTTCCCGTCCATAAATTATCCATTTTATTCAAGTTATGCAGATGGTTAAAAGCACTCACCTGTACATGGAACTTTAAATGGACTGCCCACAATATGGTAACCGTTGTATTTGACGGTAACGAAATAGTCTCCCGGAGCTAAGGGCGTGTACCGCACTTTATAGCCCTCTACGACTTCGGTACAGTCCATGGACACTTTTGAGGGTCCATCAATGGTCACAGCCAGCTGACCAGCTCCAGCATTACATGTATTGATTAAGAAGTCAGTCTTTGCTCCTACGAAAATAAAAAGCAAAATATGAAATGCGAGATTAACGAGAGATGGAGTTTTTGTCTATTAAATGTTCATATTTTAATAAATGTAGATTAATTGAAAGAATCTTGGGATTTTACGCTCACATTGAATTTTGAAGATAATTACAAGCAGTAAACTAAAGATTCAAGTAATATATATCTCAAAATTACTCAACTACTATTTCTTATGAAAATCTTGAATCTTGAATTTAAATATTATGGGATATGGAGCAACAAAGGCTATAATCCCCTGGTTGCCACAAAGCAGCGGCTAAAAGTTCTCCAAATTAACATTCTTGTATTCCGAAATGCACAGAGGAAACATCACATGCTTGAGTGAGAAAAAAAAACAAAGAGTCTGTTTTTGCAACTTAAGAAATATCAAAGTACTTGAGAGAATTCAGAAAGATGAGCATATTTTTTTTGTTGGCGAAAACATGGCGTAAAAGGACATCGTAGTAAATATCGGGATCATCTATTTGTAGCTTGTTCCATAACACCGTTCTGTACGTTGAATATTTTTGACATTTGAGAAGAATATGAGAAATATCGTTTATCTCACCACATTTGCTGCATAAAGGGTTATCTGTAAGATTGTATTTATAAAGAAGTCCTGGATCTTATGAAAATTAAATAATATTTAATTTAAGTAAATAACTAGATGAAAGTTGTAGTATATTTAATCGATTCATAAAAAAATTATTATTAGTTCACCAGGACAATACTGGACTCGTGTTCATCGAGAGATTCATTATTTTAATCAACATTTCAATATAAAATTATTATAGGTAGATTAAAAATAATATTAAATTAAGAAAATATGTAACTTTTCATGATTTAATTATTGTGTTGTTTGCTGTCTATATACTGAGTTGCAAAAATTGCTTATTTCAAAATGTCAGATCAATATAATAAAATATTATCGTAATGAAAAGGCTCACCAGATTTGATTTCCTTCAATCCATTACCAGAGGCTTGTACAGCTGCCGGATCAGCATCATCGTGCCCAATAACTATCCTAAATGGACTTTGAGGAATATGAGTTCCATTGTGTCTTAGATGAATTTGATGAATGCCATTTTCATGTGGAATAAATCTCAACGCCCAAGAATCTATACATTGAAGCAGAACAGTTTATTTGGTGTCATTCATAAGTGAAAAAAAAATTAATGTAAAGAAATTCATTTAAGAAAACTGTACATAAAGATTAGTAATAAACAAAATGTACTCTTATTTATATAAATATATAATGCACAATAACTTTTACACATGAATTTTATTTTTTTATTTACTTAATATAAATTATTTTACTTATATTTTTGCAATTTAAATTGGTAAAGTTTATATTGAGTCATTCCAATCGCTCTTCTCAGAATTTATGTAATCAGCATTGAATAAGTTCAGATTTATATTAAAAATAGAGAAAATTCTACTAACCTTCATCAATGGGTGATACAAAACAGTCGTCTTCTGTTCCTGAGGGTGACACTACTTTACCGTCAATGAGACCTTTGGCGCCGTTCATCTGAATGGTGAAGGCAATGGGCTTATTAACTTGCAATCCTGCGTCGGGTATGTGTCCCAATTCAATCTTTCTGGCTTCACCAACTTCGGGCAGCATGTATACTTTAAATGGACTGTCCGGAATCGGTTCGTCATTGAACTTGATACCTACCCTATATTCACCTGCGAAAAAATTATCGATGATTGTATATAAACAATATTTGGTATCAATATGGAATAGTCATATTGCAGACTCTCCGACCCGCCACGAAGGCACACGGATTAACCGACGAAACTGAATGACCGGACCGCCGCAACAGCAAAGTTCGGGATCTGAGGTTGAGTCCTAATGGCCGACAACGACCACGGTACAACCCTCCCCGAAGGGAGTACGTCCCGTCATCGTGGGGGAGTCTAAATCCCACTATTATTGCATCCTCCGGGTTGGCGAGATCCAACCACCATACCGGAAGCATCTCATCCTGATTTCGAGGTGCCCCCCCCGGGGGAATATCAATATGGAATAAGATAAACTGTCATGAAAAAAGTGAAAATAAAAGCTTTCATTAAAAAATATTCTACCACGTGTTATATTACACTAAATTCTATGTAGCAATGGAAGAAATACTTAACTAAAGTCTCCCGAAACTTTCTCACATATTCCCTAATAAAAGCGCCACTTTATTCCTCCTTCAAGTATAAAATTATGGATAAATAAAATAAGTGAAGCCATGAAGGTTTACATTTTTATTTTAATGTATGAGAAATGTATATTTTTTTTTGTTCATAGAAAAACTGGTAGTTTCATATTAATTGCTTGCTGTTAGCTAACAATAGCTAAGGAACATCAATCTGTATAGTGGATATAACATTTTTGTTCTATGAAATAAGTGATATTTGGTATTTTTTCAATGATTAGTCGTTGATATGCGATTAATATGTAAGTCTAGAACATCGAATATGAATTTTGGATTTCTTTTCTGACTGATTGAAACCAAAATTTAATGCAGAACTAGAATTATAGTAATAAACCAAAAAATACACCAACTTTCTTTAAACTTTTGAATTATCACCTTCACAGGCACGTGAAAGTGCAGAACAATAGACGATTAACCGTTTAACAGATTTGGCTTGAAATTCGGCTATAATCTTTAATTTAGTTTCTAAAATTGTGAATCAAATTTCATTTACCTTTATCAAATACCGTTTGTATGTTGAGGAGTTTTGAGCTGTGGTGCTTACATGCTTGAAAAATTACTGATCTACAGATGGTTAACCCGTTGATGCGCTTGGTTCCAAATTAATATTGATTTAAAATTTTAAATGTAGAATCTGGTTACTATATTTTATATCTCACACTCTCAACGTTTTATAGTTACCATGTTTATTTGGATTCAGATAGTGTGATAGACAATGAATTTCGTTCAAAATTTGATAGAAATCTACGAAAATAGTGTTAAGATTCCTCTACTCCGGCTATCTGAAAGTGGTTTTAAATTATCGTGTTTACAGATAAGCATGATTCTAAAAATGTGCTTTTAGGTTCAGGGAGGTATGAACAATGAAAATTCTTCCTAACCTCGAATTTGAATTTTTTTTTTGATAAACACAATATTTTCTCTTTGTATACATGGAAATGAAAATAATTATTTATCATAATAACTTACACTCAAATCTAATAAATCAAAACACAAATGTTGCAGTTCTTACCTGGTTCACTAACTTTGTAGATAACACTATACATTCCAGGACTAACATCTTTAACATTTATTTCTGCTCGGGATTTTCCTTCGACAGAAATGCCTAGAATGCCGGGACCAGCTTCTCTGGTATACAAATTGAATTCGCCTAGAGATAAAGATCCAGTTTCAGCCAAATTTTTTCTCTGAAATTGACTTTGTTACAAAATTGGAACGCGTGTATGTCTTAATTACACCATCCTTAAACATTCTAATATTTTGGTACTTACAAGGCTCGTTGGCTCCTCCTCTTTCGAGGCCCAGACCACCTGCATGCACTTTGTGTGCCCCAAAATTTGTATTTGTTCCCACTGTAAACTGAAATGGAGATCCAGGGATGTGAATGTCTTTGCAGCGTACACTGATGGTGTGGATACCTGGCTCTTTTGGAGTGAAATAGACTCCATATAAGCAGTCTTCCATGTCCGTGATCACGGCATCATCTGTTATAGCAGATGGATTGGTTACTTTAGCAGCCATATCGAACGCATTTGTACCTGGAAAAATCGCATAAAAACTCTAAGTATGCGTCTATTCAAGTAATGGTTCCAAATCATGCATGTATATATACATAAATGGTATTAAATTATTTGAGTTCCATTGAAATGACCCTGGAAATGAAACTTAGAATTAAAACAATAAAAATGCCAACAAAGAGATAAGAGAGAAAAGAAGGGTTATGTTAGAGGTATTTTAAAATTTTAATGTGTTAGAAACTCTATATTTCAGTTATAGGGAAAAAATCACACTGTGAGTTTTTAAATCAACAAATTGTGGACGAGTCTTACCCGGTAATCGGAAAATCAATGAAGCTTCTTGACCAATGTCGACAACTGGAGCCTGATCTATTTTCTTTTTAATTGTTTCACGTATGATGTTCGATCCTGGTCCTGTAACTTTAACTGTAAATGGACTGCCTGAAAAAAGTTTGATTCAATTATTTTTTTAAAAACTGTTTTTAGGATTTAATACTAAACAAATCGTATAGAGCATGTTAATCACAATTACTACGAGAAAGATAATAAAAGGGTCTTTCATGCAAATAAGACCCTTTCCTTCAAAATTCTATTTTCAGCTAATTCAAAGTCAATAATATTTATCATGATGAATCGCATTATTCAAAACAATTTTAAATAGACCAAATTCTTAAAATATATAATCTTTTCGACTCTTTATGAACGACTATATCTTTTTTTATTCAAAAATTTCAGTCATTAAAAGAAAACTTGCAATTCTGCGTCGAGAAATAAAATAGTGCAGAGAGGTAAATTTTTAATAAAGATTCAGAGGATGTATATATTGATTAATTTTAATAGAAAACTGTTATAAGAGAAAATGCAAGTTCTCTATATTACATGATCTTTAAGACTTTCTTTAAAACAACCATAACTAAAGAGTAACACCATATCTAAAATATTACAATACATTTGATCAATGAATAAAAATGAGATAGTATTTTAAAATGATATTAAACCAATTCTGTTTTATAAAAATTAGTGTTTTTGGGTAAGTTTAACATTTTCTTTATGAATTATTAAAAAATTTTAAACAAATTTATTTCTTAATATACAGAACATTTTCTAAACAGATTAATTTTTCACTGATCATAATTGTAAAAATGACCCAGATTTAGTACTAATAAGTGGAATTAAATTGCTTATTTTACGAGTTTTCTGTAAATTCAATTGGATATTTTTGTGAATCGAGGATCTTGTACCTGGTATATGATGATCAGCGAATTTTACATTGACGACATAATACCCAGGTTCTGTTGGTTTGTAAGAACAGATTATAACACCATCTTTATCTTCGCACTTCAGTTCAGCAGTACTTCTTCCTTCTACTGAAAAATTAATGCCTCCAAAACCTAAAAAAAATAAAAATCAAAATCAGAACATATTGTTAAATTTATATATATAAAAAAACTTGAATCTGTGTCAGGTTCATCGTAATAAGTTTTGCTTTAAACAATTTTTGATTTAAATCAGAATTTTAACAAATAAACATAATAGTCTCACAGACGATTCTCTTCACTTCAATTCTAAATTACGTGGAATTGGGATGGAAATTTACCAGCGTCGGATGTATGCAGAACAAATTGGTTTTCTGTCTGTGTTTTGCCTTCTCTTAATCCATTTCCCGTAACTTTAACTTTCGATGCATTTCCAATGTCTTTAGCGAGGACATTGATTTTGAAAGGACTTCCGGCTACAATATTTCCCAACTTTTTCACATGTATGAGATGTTCGCCTTCCTCACGGGGAGTAAAAGAAATGCCTGTAAAGAATAGAGAATTATAAATAAAATTGGAATAGCGAGTTTTTGTAGATGCACATTGCTATAAAAGATACAATTTCGTTGAGAAGACAACTCACGAGTAAAAAATATAGTTTTATATGACTGAACTGATTTATTGGATTAGGGTTCTGAAACTACTATTTATGAATCGCTAATTATAAATTACATTTGTTTTTTTATGGTATGTTTCACCAAAGGTTAATAATGATTCAAAGTGTATATAAAACAACACCTTAATCATTAATTTACTCTTTAAATTCATTCGTTGCTTTAATCCTCACCAATAATAATAATTTGCTATTTTGTACTATTAACCAATATTTATAACGATATATTGAATAGTTATATTTTTTATAACTCATTACTTAAAGAAAAATATCTAATAACTATGATGTTTTAACTTTTTTTGATCAAGAATTGGAATAAATTGGGTTCCTGGGTTAAATCGATAAACGTAATCAGCTTATTTTTTAAGCAAAAGTATATTTTTTAACGTTTATTAATGAATTAGTGGCAAAAACTTAAATAAAAATAAGCTACAAAATAAGAATTAAAAAAATTTTTAAAAATAATTTGAATGTTTTCATATTGTGTTCACATTAAATATCCATTTAATGTCACATATAGATGTATTGTACCAATCCTCGCTGGCCTGATGGTAAGATCTCGGTTTCGGAATAAGGAAGGTTTCAGGTTTGTGATCAGATTCTACAGAAGAACCGTAGTGTAAGCGGGGCCGGTACGCATGAATGGCGAAACGTCAGCCGACTGGTGTGGAGAAAGGAGAGTTCCAGCTCAGATGTCATCTTCATCATCTGACAACGGTTTAAAATTACAGGATCCGTCCCCAAAGAACCCTAATGTTGCTTTAAAACGGGACGTAATATAACTCAACTAAATAATATGTTTTGTAGATAGTGCGTTTTTATAATTTTCAACATTTACTCAATATGTGATAATTTACAATTCTTATTCATGAAAGAATTGTTGCAAGAATGTGAAATAAAAATTGCAATTAACAGTAAATCAATACTTTCTGGATTTGAAAATAATGACGCAAACATTTAGATTCGATTTATAACATGATATGGCTAATTAAGAAAAAATAAGGACTCTGGACTAGAGAGAGGGGGGGGGGACATACTTCGACGCAAATAATGAGTTACAAAAGAAGAGAAGTCAGATAAAGATCAAACTTATTTGTTAAAACTGAAAATGAAATATTTCATTTTGAATATTATTTAAAAAAAACAAGAAAAAAAATGCTTCAAGTGAATTAAAAAAAGATCAAAAGGAGACAAAATTTGAACTTGTTTCGGATGCAGTAAGTTTTATTCTTGCATCTTCCATATTATTTAAAACCAGCTTATTTTTCAGGCTACCTTTAAATAATATAGAATGCAGCATTTTAAATTTAGCCAGAAATGATCCAAATTACTGACATTTTCTTAAACGTACTTACCAAATGATCCATCTTGGCGTTTCTTAATGAAACAAGGTTCCTCTAAACCAGAAGGTGCAACTATACTTGCATTTAAGCATTTCACGTCCTTCTCGTGAACATCTAAAGATACTTCGCTGGAATGACCAATGGTGATTTGGCTACGTTTACGACCCTCAGCTGGAAAAGAAAGGGGTTATTTAAGAGGTGGAATAAATTTCGTGTGAAGTTTTCAAACTCTTGGTGCATATAATTAAGCTTTTTATTTGATTAGGACGGCAATGTGGAAAAGCTCTTAATTTTCTAAATGGAAACAAACTTTCACGGATATTTTTCGTTCGGGTTTTGATTTATGAATATCTTGTAACAAGTACAGTATGCACCAATATATACAGTTCTAAAATAAAAAGATGAACAAAATTACATTATTGTCATCTGTGAGTTTATTTTTCCTTAAAAGGAATTAGCACATACATATACAAACTATTCGCTGGTTAATTTACCACCGTATGCATAATGTAAGCATTCAAAGGGTACACCGTCTCACTGCAGACAGTGTTCTTATCGTTCATGCAGAATCTCAAACATATCCTGAATCCACAGTTGTTTCAGACTCCTGAAAAAAAGATGATTTTCTCACGCAATTCAGGCACAATAGGATGAACTCACAGTTTTGATGGATTTTCACAATTGAACACACTTTCTTTTATCATTTATACTAGTAAGCATCGCGTGGCGTAACACCGGGGAATGGGATGTTATTGTCAACACCACATGAAATGATTCTTTCTGGGAGTGTTCATGCAACATGTTAAGAGATGCTCGATTAGTTTGGCTGGTCGCCCCGTCCTTTTGATACCACTGTCCATTCATCCGAATGATTCTTGCACTACAGAACCTTCTCAAATCCTGAAGAAACGGCTCGATCACTTATTAACCCGTCTTATTGAACTTTTACTGCAGTTATTCTGCTACGTTTTTCAAAATTGGTCCACCTTTACGACCATTTCCGTATGAGCAGCAATAATGCTCAACTACAAGAGACTACTCCGCCGAGAGACGCATTTCCACCAAAAACTACACTACATAATTTCCTTTTCATTGTTGCAAATACATGTAGGTGGAGCTATGCCTCGTTGACAAATGCAGCCTCGTGTATGATATGCGCAAGTTTTAGATTAATATATTTTAGTGCATACTGAAAAATACATTTACGCTCTAATCAACTGGAAAGTATTATGATCATAGAGTATGAAATAGAGCTCTAAAAAGATAACTAACTGAGTTTTTATATATTTTTCGTATTCGTTGATAAAAATCTATGCTTAATAATGCATTCATGCTATTTTTTACGAATTTTAATTTTAATTTAATTTAATTTAATGTTTTAATGATCTTTTTTCTATTTTGACTTTATATTATTAATTTATAAATATATTTAACAGGGTTGAGAAACCTAACAAAAGCTCTGAAATAAAAAAAATGATAAAAAGTTATCAAATATATTTTAATATCTGAACAGTTTTATAATTGCAACAAATTATAGATGTGCTTAGTAAATTTTTAAGTAACATTTTAATGTAATTCTGTTTCCTTTTTCAGTTTTTGTTGAATGAAATTTTCTTTCTTTTTTTTTGGAATAAAGAAAAAAAAGATTTTTTTTGAGTTATGAATTAAGGTGAATAAAATAAGATAAATTTATAAAAATACTTAGATTAAATAGTTAAAGCACTATTTTACACTTGAATTAAAAAGACAAGTTAATCTCTTGAATGAAAAGTACAGCGTTAATATTAGTTTCTTGTTAAAAAAAATTATTTTTATTCTTTTCACGTGATATAGTATGATTCTATTATTCATCAAACTATAAATCAAATCGAGAGTACCTTATCAAACAGTTTCCAATTTATAAAACTAATATTTAATTATGCTCGGAAAAATGCGAGGATAATCATAGCTTTCGTTACCTGTTACTTTTGTTGTGAAAGGGCTTCCTTTAATGTGCTGATTTCCTGCTCTGATGCTCACATTGTACTCTCCTGGCGAAGGAGGAACGTAAGTGATAGTCATGGTTCCATCTTTGTTGTCGTGGCATGTAACTTCTGTTCTTAGTGGCCCATTGACAGAGACATCGATTTTGCCTGAAAAAATGGAGAAACTCGTTAAATAGAAAAAAAAACCGACTTTCATTTTTACTTTCATCCTATCTTTACAGATGCTTTTCGGAGCATATATAAAAGAATACACAATAAAGAGTTAAAAAAACGTGAATCAAAATTATCTGACCTTGTTTTTTGATTTATACATCCAGTTCTAAATATTTATAAGCTTTACTGGTTAATGAAAAATTAATTATTCTGATATGCTCTACTTTCCTGATAAACTTTACTAATGAAAGTAAATTTATATTGTTATTACGTTGAAGTAATTTGTACGTATCTCTATACCATTATAACAGAATTTACGCAAGGAGCAGTTAAGGAAAAGCATCAAAAGAAATGCAGATAGTTCGTAATGTAGCATACATATTATATAAAAAAAATCAAAAAAAAATTTATCAAGAAAAATTTAAAAATAATTTTAATTTATTGAAATTATTTAATAATATTTATAATGTATATTTATTATAATTAATTCAATTTTATGTTTTAACATTTTTAATATTTTAGTTTTGTTTGTTGTAAAATAAGCTGGAAGGAATCATTGGTTGGGAATAAAATGATTTTTTTAACTCCTGGTGTTAAAATACAAACTACATTTCAATGGAATTGTACGTCGCAGTTTATTGTGATCTTTTCTTTGGATTCACAGGACAATTTTTCTTGCCTTATGAATCCAATGTATCTTGCCTTTCAGTGTCCTAGGAATCAATGAAACCTCTTCTGCCGAGGAGTTAAAAAATCAATGAAAAGCTTTAATGTAGTTTGGTTCCAAAAGTAAAGCAAAAAATGTGTCATCCACATGTTAAAAATCCATTTTTGACTTAACTCTGTCATTTAACACATGTTGAAACACAAATAGAATCGCTGATTTAAAAATTTATTCTCTTCTTGTAAATCTTTCCTGTTCATAGGAATAGAATCATTTTGACATTCAAGTTTCGAACCATTGCAATTTCTAATGTAATATGCATTTAATAGATGTATTAAATTCTAATTAAATGCCTTTTAATATTTTTTCTATAACTTGAATGCTTAGTATTTTTACAAATGAAAATAGAGGTTCCTTTTTAGAAAGCTTAGTTTGATATTAGCTTCAGGGAAAGAAAGCCTTTTTTGAAAAGTAATTTTTCAATATTCGTTTAGTATTTTTTTTTCAGAATTACGAGGTTTCTTCTTCTGTTTTTTTGCTATTTTTTTAAATTTAAACAAAAAATGATTATATTTATTTTAATATATCGTACACTCTTACATATATCTTAATTTATATTCATTCGTTTTACAAGATTATGATTATTTATTGCTAACATTTACTGTTTAAAAAAATATTCAAAAAATTCATACCCTTTATAAAAGAAACAAACAAACAAACAACCCTTACCAATTGCATTATTTTTGTTCGATACTGTTATGCTGCAAGGTTCACCGGCCACTCCTTGGACAAGGCCAGAGCCATAAGCTGTAATAAGTCCATTACCTATGGCATCTACGTGAAATTTGTAAGGGCTACCTAAAGTTAAAAAAAAGAATAAGTATATCGAATAATACGATGCATGTCCATACGTTTCTTTGAACTAAGTGTTATGAAACTATGAGAATTTCTCGTTTCAAATTTTGAAATGCGTATTTAAGTGTCAAGTAAATTTTACCTTTCCACAAATAACATCAACAATAAAAAAACTAACATTTATTTTTGATATTTTATCAAAATATTTATTGAATGTCTTTAAATTTAAATTAATATTGTTAATTACTAAAAATATAATTTCTATTAACAAGCAAATTTTAAAATTCTTAACTAATTTTGGCTTTTTCAAATAACAGGAATTAGGATAAATGGAGAAAAATATTTTTTTTAATGAATGACATGTGGGAAAAAATCATTCTAATAAAAAAATTTCTATTTCTTTTTAAAAATATTTATCTTTCTTTCCAATAAATAATTACCTTATTTTATGAATATCATAGCATTTATTTCCCTTCATTTATTTAAACAAAATAATTATATTTCTATAATAAACCATTTCAAACCTAGATGTAATCTAACAAGGATTAAAATAAAAATAAAACTTCTTAGTGAGAGATTTTAAAAATCCATGCATGTTGTCTTTCTTGCATTTTGGATTTAATTTCTAAGTTTTTAAAATTCATCAAAGATTATAATGAATTTGTAAACAAGTTATTAATGTAATTGATTATTCATCTGTTTTAAAAATAAGGAATTGAAACAACTAAAATTATTTTAATTTTGCAAGTTAGTTTTATTCTTTAAGTCCTAAAATATGGTTTCAATTTTCAAAAACACTAAATATTTTAAAATTTCTTTTGTACTTACCTTGTATCGGTTCGTCATTGAATTTGATCTGCAGTTCATGAGTACCTAATTCTTTCGGATCATATTTAAATGATACAGTTCCGTCATGATTATCGATGACCACTGGTTTATCATATTTCCCTGATGGCATTTTTAAGTTTCCTAACACAGAAGAAATATATATACATATGAATTTACCATATTTATTTTGGTTACGATATAATTAAGAATTTTCAGCATCATTAGTATTTTATTCACATGTAGTCCATTCATGCTCACATGAAACACATAAAATGTTTTGCTACAATTGAAAAGAAATGAGTCAAAATATGAGTCGTAAAACATTCTAAAGTTAGATGTCATGAGAACTGATGTGACTTGAGTGTTTTATGAATCAATTCCTATACATTTAATAAAAGTCTGTGAAAACATGCAGAATTTTGTAATTCACTTTAGAATTTATTTTTTTTTACAAAAGGAAAAATAATTGCGTGAAATATATTTAATATCTTTAAAAACTCCATTTATTTGATCCACACAAAGCCATCATCAAATTTACTTATGATATTTTATTATTTTTTTGGCCGGTCTATATTAGATATCAAATTAAGTGGAATAATTAAATCAACTTTCAAATTGTACAAAAAGGGAAAATAGCAACGATGCAAATTAGTTTGCTTACTTCCTTCAAGTTGCCAAGCGAAAAGATGCAAAGTAATATTTCTAAACTTTTATTTGTTAAATTATTGCATATAATCATTGTGCACTTACTCGAGTTGCTTTATAATAGTTATGATTATTAATTTTTTTCTTTATTGGGATAGATTTTTATTGAAAAGAGGTAAAAAATTTTATCGACAGCAAATTTTTGAAAATTTTTTGAGATTGGGAATTTTATGAATTAACATTGCTTATAAACATGCACATATATTATAAGCAGAGATTCGACTTAATTTAAACTCCTTTCTCAAAAAACATTTGAGCTTAGAAGTTTCAAAAATAATTTGGAATTATTATATGCTTAAAAATCATTTTATGTTTAAAAGAGGACATTTTTTTTAAGCAGACGATTTTTCAATATATAAAATACTGCATTTTTTAAAAAATAAATTCAGGCGATTATTTGATTTGGTTGAAAATTCATTTTGATTCAAATTGAATTCTTAATTCTAAAGTTTATTTTGCAAACTATATAATAGTCACTATTAACAGAAATTATAAAAAAAGCTATTTAAAAATAATGCAATATATGTCAATAGTGATGGGACATATATTTCTTTCATATGGTCAAGTTTAATAAATGATTTCATATTTTGATGCTTTATAATTGAAAACAGAAGTTTAATCAGAAGGTAAGTTATTTTATATTTCTTTGTGCTATTTAATTATTTGTTGCAAATGTGCTAAAGAAGCAGAATATTTCTCTTAACGATATATTTTTTAAACTTGACTTCTATGAAATATCAAGTTATTTTATATCAAATAATAGATTTAAAAAAATGTATAAGAATAATTCGACAAAGAATTTTTCTGTTACATTCCATTAAATATTCGTCTGTTGTTTTACAAAAATTAAAAAGAAAGCTTCCAAAAACTTTTTGCAATCATCTTTATTTAATATTTTAATTTATTGTTGGATAGGTTTAATATAAGTAGCATTCCTTCTGCATTTTCGTTACGTATTCAAACTTTCAAATTTGCTTTCTTCTTGATTGCATTCCATTTTTGATTTATATATTTGCAATAAATTGATTAATTTCGATTATTTTCGATAACTTTAATGCTTTCCTTTGAAAAATGGTTATTTTTAGAATCAAATCAAATCAGTTTATAAATTTGTGCATTCTTATATATAAATAAGTATTATAGAAAATGCTAATGCTGTTTCTTGTGCATTTTATTTAAATGCTTTTTTTAAATCTTTATATTTCTTTTTTTAGAAGTAATAAGGATTATCTTTAAAGTTTTTTAAAATATTCGATAAATTTTTGAATTGGTATGTGGAATTAACATAAATTAATATTGAATAATAATTTTTATAATAAAAAAATTCTGTATTTATTGAAAATTCTAAATTAAAAATTCAGATTTAAAAAACCATTTCTGAGTTATATATTGTTAATTTTTTGAATAAACATTTATTGTTAGAAGGTGTTAAAGTCATCATAGAAACTACATGGATTTTAAATTATTGCTTTTCAAAGTGTGTAAGACAATTGCAGAATTAACAATAATTTTAGTCTAAATTCTGTCTGCTCATAATATTTATTTATTTTATTTATAAAAGCTAAAAATTAGAAAGTAGAACGCTAGAAGTATATAAATTGTTTTAGTAAATTTATGATTTAAAATCTGAGAAATTAAATTATCTCTTATATTTTATAGAAAGAAGCGCCATTAATAAATTGTACTTTTATTACTACAGTTAAACAGACAGACATTAAGGTGCTAACCCACAGATGGATTTGGAGCATTATGAGTTTTTGAAAGACTTTATTAATGCGTATTTAACGCACATTTAAAATAGGCACACATTAATATCTGTTTCCTTGTTTAAACTGTCACTACGCACTAAGTTTTAATTCAGTTTCTCAAAAGCAATTCACCTGTTCTTAGAGATTTGCCAAGATATCTGGGACCTCACCCAGTTATGAAAGAAAAGATGTTTCTTTTATCAAGGTCTCTAAAATTATTTTTTGGAGGCTTCATTTCGCGAAAGACATCGACAGAAGTCGTTTTGTGTTTGATGCCATTTATTATGTTGTGCATTGAGGTATTTGGCATTTATCCAAATGTGACAAGAGAATAACTACTAAGCACTTCTGTTTTAACTGCTCTATTATCACTAACCGTTGTAGGAAAAGAGTTATAAACCTGTATACCAACTATTTCAATTAATTTGTTGTTCGAATCAGTTATGTTTGATGATTAAGTTAAATCTTATATTATGTAGTAACAGATATTTATATTTTTAACTCATAGTTTATATATGATTTAATTTAGTAATATATGTTAATAATGTTTAAATAAGATCTGAAAAAAAACCTAGAAAATATTAATAACTATTTTTGAATTAATTTTATATCCCTTTTTTTCTTGTATTTTATAAAATTTCCATCTTTAGCATACCTGCAAATATATATTAAACATATACTTGTATATTATTATAATAAAATATTAAACGTTTTAAGGACATGGAATACAAAATATTTAATAACGGTGATTGCTGATTTTATAAATTGTATAAAATAAAAAAAGCATCTAATTTTTAGATTTAAAATTTCCATGTTTCCAATATCTTTATATTTTAATCCAAAATATTGATTAAAATATATAAGAACTTAAAGCAATAATAGAATACCAAATTTCGTTTATTCTTTTAAATAATGTATTTAATTGGCTAATGAATATCCAATATTAATTTAATTTACTAAAAATAAGAATTCTCTTATCCTATCTTCAATCATTATCCTTCCATCTTTAATTATTCTTTATTTTCTAATAACAAATTAAATAAATGATTTTTGAATTTTGAAATAAAAAATCTTTTTATTTAAAATGAAGTTGGAGAAATAAATATAAAATAATTAATTACTGACCTAGGACTGGCTCTTTAAACAAATTTATCGGCTACTTTTCCAAATTATGTAATTAAAAAGTGTGTGAGAGTAAGAGAGAGATTTTGAATGCTTTTTTTATTATACTGGAATTATTTGACAATTTGTTTTTAAAAATAACAAGCTCTTAACTTGTTTTTTTTTTCATTTTGACCAATCAGAAGTTTTTGTTTCTTTTGCATTCCATTAAAATACTATTTTTCTTTCTATTGGATATTATCTAACCCTTACACATCTTTTGCAATTTTTATGTTGATTTTGGTTACAGTGGGCATGTACTTTTGTGCTTTTATAAATGTGATTTGAGTGACATTTATATTTCAAATATGTATGTATAGTGAACGAATCTCAAATCTTGAAAATCAGAACTGAGGAAATTTCGAAACAAATATAATTTGTTCATACTTTTTTTAATTAAATATATTGTTTCATTGAATAATTTCAAAGCATGTGATATTCATCTTATATCTAGGCAATGAATTCACTCTTAATGCTGTCTTTATACTAATTTATTTTCGAGAGAGCGTACCTCATATATAATTTTATATCAGGCAAGAAGATGTGTCATGAAACTTCTTTTATCCAACCTGGCATGTCGCAATGAAAGAAATATAACATCTTTCAGCTCCAAATGTGAGCGAATCTACACCTTTCTATTTAAAAAAAAGGAACGACAGGAGGAATTATTGTCTGTTACAATACAAAGTAGAAAAGAATGAGATCCCGACTCAAAAGAACATTAATAATGTCTCATTGGAATGAAACATCTGTTACAATTAACGTCTGGCAGCGACAGTGGAATTTCATTTTCTTTGTATTTCTTACTTCTTTTTCTCATCGGGCAGATTAAAGAAACCCCCAAAGAAGAAACAATACACTCAGAGAGGTGCCACAAAGGCATCTACAAATGAAATTTCAGAAGCTCTCTCTTATCTTGATGAATTCAGCTGGCAGATAAAGAATTTCGTCTTGATTTCGTTTTTAGTTTGCGTCCCAGATGGTTGCATATGAATATTACATCTCTTGTATCTTGTGCTAATCAGTTGATGATTTCCTTCCACCTTCTTTACTAAATGTGTTTTTGTTGATTTTAGGGTGGAAGGGGACAAAATTATTTTTTAAGTCGAGGAGCCTTGTAGATAAAATAGATGTACTTTTGGAAATATTTTTGGTACTGATGATTATTTCGTTTCTTTGTCTTGATAAAATTCGCTTGTTATAAAATTGTTAAGAAATACAATTTTGCAGCGTACATATAAAACATAAATCAAGAATAGAAATTTTGACTAAGAATTTAAAATTTTTTTAAAATATATGTATAAGTGAAATTTGAAGCAAGTTATGATAATTTATTGGAAACTTTGATAAATACTCTACATTTATTTTATACTAACTTCTGTAAATATTCTGCTTCATTTAAATTGTTCTTGGATTGCTACAAGATTATTATTTGTAATTAGAAAGAGCAATTTAATACTTTATGTATCAATTTTTCTAAGAGGAAAGAGAGAAGAATCATGGGTAAAAATATATTTTGAATTTTTTTTTTCAAAACTAAAATTTAAACTACAATTCAAAAATGAAACAAGTGAAATTTTTATATAAAATCTATTTCTGTCAGTATTAAAAAATTACCCAATTAAGGTCTCTATTTATTCCATTACTGTAAAAGACAAAGAAAAAATGTAATTAAATATTTACTGAAATTAATTTTTTGTTATTTATTTCAAATAAAAAAGCATTTTTATAATATTTTGTTCTATTTTAAAAATGGAATTTCTGACAGATTTCCAATTTATTTATTTAATTATTTACATGAAAAATAAATAAATTATGAAAAATACCATTTCTAATTCAAATATTTAAAACGAAATAGCTTCAAATATTTTCCTACCTTTTATTAAAATATACCATATATAATTTAAAACAAAATCGCGCCATTGAAGCAAATCAAAGATAAATTCGAGAGTTTAAAAAAGTTTTTGGATTCATGGTCGAATCAATAAAATTTTATAATTAAATGTATTAATTGGAAAAAAAGAAACATATAAAGTCAAAAGTTTTTGTTTTCAAATAAACTTAAAAATCATATCTATAATTTGTTCATTTAATCAGTCTAAAGTGCTTTTAAAGTTTCGTTTCTACGCTAATATCTCTCTCTTTTTAAAGTTTCTTAAATTTTACTGCATTTATCATTTGAATTTATTCGTTAAACAGGTAATCAAACTTTTTAAAACGCGCCAAAAAATGCTAAAAGTCTCAAAAAAATAAAAAAATGAGTATTTTCCCTTCTAGATATGAAGATCAATTAATTTACAAGTGACCCTTTTATAAAAAGATGATTTTTCACTATTCATTCTCGATATTTTATGCTCATTAATATTTTAGTTGAATGTTACTGCTTTCAGTACCTTTGCTTCCGAAGTGTAACATTAAGAGGAAGAATTGAAAATTATTTTGATTTAGATTTAGAAATACTATATTTATCTTTATTAATACTAGGTATTTTATTTTCCACTCTATATCTGTTCTCTCCAAGTTGTGAAGTAAAAATTAACATGATAAAAAATTATCCATTATCTTTTCTAATTTATGCAACTGAGAATTTTATTCTTCTACCTGTTTTTAACTTTTATTGAACTAATTTAATAATTCATTGTTTGCTATGCAATCGATTTCCATTTCATTAGGTATA
>JAOUZG010040955.1:4161384-4205538 GCA_026289955.1 Argiope argentata | reverse complement strand
TTTTTTTTTCTTTTGTACTTTTTATGCAACTTATTTTTCAACAAATTTTTATAATTATTTTATTTTGATGATATTTTGTGTTATCGATTATATATTTTCAGTTAATCTATTATTGTAATATAGAGATATTATCCATGTATTTGAAATTGGTTGTCCATATATGCGAAACTTTGAAATACTCTTCACGAGGAGAGATAAAAAATTTAAACGAAATTTCCCACCAACCTTAAGTGTCTACATTCAGTATTTTATTTAGTGTTTAAGAAATTTTTTTGTCATTATAAAAACATAATTCCAAAATAAATTCAGATTTAAGTGCCTTTTTACTTGATTATTTTGATAATGTTATTATATAGCATGGAATTTGAATTATATAAGTTAAAATAAATATTATCTCAGAGTTTTGTAATAACGTCTGATACATGGATATAAATATAACTTTCATTTTAATGTGTGAATAATAACTGTTTATTTAAATCAAAATTATGTTTTAGTTATAGATTCTGCTTTTGTCTAAAAAAGTTAGATTATTTTGTGATAAAAAATTTTCTGGAAGATTATAATTAGGAAAATATATGATATAAAAATTTTAATATTTTGGAAAAAAAAACATCCCAGATTTTATAAAGAAACTTTACCATAAAATGGCAATGTAGAATTAGTTATTCGGATTATAGAAATTATTTTTCTAAAATCTGTTTATTATCAAAATATTCCAAGAAAATGGCCATTTACTCTTAATAATAACTCTTTTTTTATGGCAAAAATTTATTTTGTTTAGTGATAGAAAGAGATCAACATTTAGAATTATTTTATTTTCAAAGCACTGCAGTTATCCTCGTTTAGACATATATTAAATAATAAATGTTAAAAGAATATAAGCTTTGATATTGTTTTAATCTTAATAATTATTAAAATATTGCAAAACAATCATATTATATAAAGCTGCACTATTTTTATATACAGTAAAAAATAGCCAGAATAAGCAAGTTAAGTTTATATATAAAATTAATTAAAGAAACACGGTGAATATATAATTAAATCGTAGTATTATTTTATATGCAGTTCGTCAAAAGAGATGCTGAAATAAAGTTACCTTATCGTATGAAAGGGATAGTTGACGTAGAAGACATTGAATATTTCAAAAATAGAATAGAAGCAGTTATAATGCATGTATTTATAAAAATTCTGATTAGCAACCTTTAGGGGTTATGCGTACCGGAAAATATGTATTTTTTTACAATGCTAATCCTTTGCCATTGAGTTGCTAAATGATTTTTTTTTAAAAAAATTACCCAGTCATAAAGTGTTAAAATTTTTTTAAAAGGGAAACAACATTTTCGCTCTCCTACAATATGATTTTGAATGATTTATGTTTAGGACTTAACCATTTCTCCACTACTTCCCTTTAAACGATTACCGTTTAATATAAATCAAATCTAACAGTTTAGGTTCCATAAGAGAGTTAGGATATATATTAGGATTTGAAGAACCTAAAATCTCAAAAATATAAAATTAAAAATAGAATTTAATGTCGTTCATCACTTTTAAGAAATTAAAGAAGGTTTCGAAAAGTAAAAATCAGAAAAATTTTAAATTTCATATGGAACATATTTTTTCAAAAACATTTATCACATTTTAAAAGAGGGAAAACTGCACGTACAGAAGCAGTTACGTTTTTTTTAAAAAAAAATTTACTATTCAAATATAAAGCTTAACTTAGTATTACCAAATAGGTAATCATAAATCTTCAAAAATTAGCTTAGTTTTAATATTTAGCTCTTTTTTTAAAAATGAATTTATCTTTTATTCTGAATTACGGATATTTTTTATCCATGTTTAAGGAGGATTGTCTTTTGAAAAAAAAAAGCAAGCAAGTTCTTTGCAGTTTTCTTGACTAAATTGCTTAGACAAATTCATGACCTTTTAAATGAGTGCTTGACAAAGAATATGATATTTTAAGTAATTCCATCCTACGGAGACAAGACTGGTTATTCTTATTATTTTATTTCTATTTATTCTTGCTGGCTACACAGATTTCAAATGAGCATTATTTAGCGTGCCAAGGATTCGTATATAGAAAAAGAAAAATAGTTGTCATGGCTTTAAAACGACATCATTTCAGCTGTTGCTTATGCTCTCCTAGGATTTAAATATATCAAGCACCACACCAATAACAAGCTAGAAAAGGTACTCCCTCGCTTTTTTTTGCTACTTTTCCACTTTCTCTTTGGTGTCCTTTTTCTTTTTTAATTTTATCTCTTTCCTCTCCTTCTTTCAACTTGTGTTTATCTTAAAAAGAAGAAACGGCAAACATCAATGCGACATAAATAGCAGCACTTTCGTTTCTTGTAATGTAGTTACGTTTTTAAGCTGCCTGACTGCACGCATGGTTTACTGACTAAAGGTAACCTTGGATAAAATTCATGAAAAGAAAATTTTAAGACAGCTTGATAAAAATATACTCTTGATAAAATAATTATAATATTTGTTAGGGACACTTATAAAGAACAGCATTCTTGATTAATTTTATCCCTTATCTAAAAAAATTCTGAAGTATAGAATTAAAAATTTATATTCTGACAAATAGAAATAATAGGAACAAGTTCACAAAGCTTGTGATTTAAAACAACTATCGTAAAATAATCCTCACTTGCAAATTTCTAGTGAGAGATTCTATGAGAAAAATTATTTTCCCCAACTTACATGATTCTTAAGAATATAATCCTTTCGAATTTTTCCTTGTCGTATTATTTCCTCACATATATTTAAATCGCTGCATATTTGTATGTCATTTCTCGAAATTTCTGAATATACTTATATTATCATTAATAAGTCATACCACTGTCATACAGTGAATGTTTTTGATTAATTTTTTTTGAAAATGAAAAATCAATTTGCTTAATGTTGAATTACAGTAGTTTTTTTCTAACTGATTATAAAATTGCAGTACCTTATTAATAACTAAAAAAAGGCAAAGTCTGTTATTTATAACATTAAAATAGTTGTCAAACGCAATATATTACATTTGTGCATAATTTAGAGCCAACCGCGAAATATTGAAATGAGAAGTTTATGTTTTTTTTAATTGTTCATGTCTGTAAACACAATACAAATGTCATTTTTTCCGAAGGATAATTATATTATTAAAATACTTCATGCTAAAATTTCTGCTGACTTATAATTCTCAAATATAAGTATCCGTTTTCACATTGCATTTGAAAATGGATATTTCAAAAGGATTCTGAAATGCAATTTGGGATGATCAAAATCATCTAAATACGAAAGTATTTAAAATCTTTTTGATTATATCAATGAATTAAAATAAAAATAATCGAAAATAAAATTCTTAATGCTAAATTATGTTGCAATTATATTATTTTGCAGTCAAACACAATCTTTATGAAGCACTTTAAAATATTTAAAACCTGAATATTTAAAATTTAAAAAAAATGCAAATAGCATTGAAATTTATTTTAATAATTACTGAGAATATAAGAATATTGGAATCAGTTTGTGTTTAAAATAGTCTTACACTTAAACAATCCTAATCATTAATGAAAATATAACAAATAAAGCGACACACAAAATTATTCTTAAAATACTGCAATAAGGAATTAAAAAGACACTGTTAATGCATCATCTACCAGCATTACTCTTATAAAAACACAAAAATAAGATGGAAAATTTCAAAAAAATTAAAGTTGCATTTGTTTTTTTATGAAGGGAATAACGTCATTTCAATAAATAAGTGAGTTCAAATACTTATCTTCTCCATTGTAGCTCTAAATAAATCTGGCCATGTAAACTGAAATGGTACATGAATACATTTTTTTCATTTCTTTGGTTATTTTAATTCGAATTAAATAAACTTTTCTAAAGACTTCGTAATGCTTTAAAACTTTTCAAAGTATAAAAAAATGAATAAGTGATGAGAAATTTCGAAGATAACATACAGTTTAAAATAAAATGATGTTTTATATTATTCTGGTAAATATTGTTACCATTCAGAGAACTTTTTGAAATCGAATGATACGAGTACTTTTATTTTAGAACAATAATTATTTTTGCAATCTCTTTAGTGATTGCTATATAATTACTACGAGAACTATTACTATATTTGATATGCATAAATTTGCAAATGTAGTCACTATAAACTCCCATTATCAATCAGTGGGAATGATTTTACAAAACTTTATCTCCTATTTTTTAATAAAAGTGTCATCTCTCTTTCTCGCATGAATCCGTGGAGCTTGGACAAGGCCTCGAATGCTTTGTATTGCATTGACAAATAATAGTTAAGAAATATTCATCTTTGACAGGAATTTAGTATTTTTATTGTTCCTATCATGTTATCCTTAGCAATATTTTTGACAAATAATTCTTGGCAGTTAACAACAGGTACTCGAAAATAGACTTTGTGATTTAAATGCGTTGTTATTAACCGACTGAATTTTGACATATAACTACAATTATAGTCATAAAATAACATAACTAAATTTCATAATTAGCATACGAAAATTAGTAATTTTATTTTCGAGTTATAATGTTTACATGTTTGTAAAAGTATAGATCGCCAGGTTGTCGATCTCTTGACCCAAATTTGATAGGTGTTTACGATTTAGACGCAGAGTTTCGTTATCTAACTTTGCCCCCTTTCTATTACATTGTTTATTAGTTTTTTTAGAAATGATAGTGTTTTATTCAAATGGACGAATGGGCAGACTTCCTCTAAATAAAATTTGGTCAAAATTTAATACAGACTGACAGATAGATTTCAAGCAGACTGATGGACAACAGGCAGACATACATACAGACGGATACGCAGACATAATGTCAAAAAGATTTTTTTTAACTGAAATAATTCTAAAGGTGAAGATTTGTCAAAATTTCTAGTTCGAATTCTTTGAAGATAATAAAATCTTCTCCATACTTCATATATGAGAAATTAAATATAAAAGAATATTTATTATAAAATTTTATATGATGCTTTTTTATGCTACTAATTTTTAAAAGCGATTGATGCTTTTGAATCGAAAGATATCTTAATACTAAAGTATTCAATTAAGATTTTCAGCTTTTGCAAGCATTGAAGGTAACATAATCTTTTAAAATATCCCTTTGTAAATTCATACCAATAACATTTTTATGTTTAGATTTCAGCGAATACTACTTCTGCATTTAAAAGAACAAAATAAACAAATTCATTCATAATAAATTTACTGATTTTTCCGAAACAGGTGTCAAAGTATAGTAAGAAGCGTAAAAACATATTCTTTTTTGAAAGCTGGAAAAATTCCCACACTTAAAGTAATTTAAAACAGGAAATAGAAAAAAGAAATTCATTTCAAGGATGAAGTAAATTCATTTTTTAAGCCGCGAAAGTTATCGGCTACTGAACTAATATCTGCTAACTGCCATTCCTTGCTTTAAATATCTGCCAGAAAAATAATCATAACTGCTCTTCTCTATAAAAAGAAACTTCACACAGAAAAACAAATTTAGACTAAATGCGTCAGTTTTGGACAGATATCAAAAATTCTCTTGAATGCTAAAAGAATGATGAACTCTTTTTCTTGTGAAATAAAAACATATTTCTAGAAGTTATACTCTGTATAATGTATGAATGACAGCTTTAGACTATCTGATACTTTTTTGACTTTGCTCTGCTTATTAAGAAGTAACGGAATTCAAATTCTAAATGAATTAAATGTTAATACGTAGCAAGCTGTTTTAAAGAAGCATCTCTAATTTCGATTGGTTCACCAAACGAGATGGCTTTATATCTCATTACGATAAGTAATACTATTTCGGTCTTATGATAATAAGTTCTTAGTGCTCAAATTATTGTAATAACAAGTTCATAACATTACAATGCTTACATTTTAATGATTTTATTCAACAAATATAAAAGTAATTTCTTCATATTTTTTGTGAGTGCGTAGCATATGAATCTACATTATCATGTTATATTTAATGCATAATATAATGATGTTATATATATATAATGATGCTCTAACTTGCATAATCACTGTTTTCTTGAAGGATTTTTTTTTGTAATTCATCTGATATTTCATAAAAATAACTATTCTCCCTCAAAAGCAGAAGGACCAGATCCTTCGAGTCTATCGACATAAATTGTTTAAAATTCTAGTTAAAAATTAAACATAAATTGTTAAAATTATAGTCGGGGAAATTAATTTTCAAGCTGAATTTTTCCTTCTCAGTTAAGATGTCATATATGTATAAAAGTTTTTAAAAGTTTGAATCATTTTAAAATATTGTATCAATTAATATCTATTGCAATTTAATTGTTTTTGTTAATTAAATTGTTTTCTTAATGAAAGGAAATTTTCTGATGAAGCGTCAGTCATTTGTTTTAAATAAATTACAGATATTAATTATAGAATTCTGCTAAAAATAACATTTTGCTTTTATGATTATTAGCCTGTGTAATTCATACAGAATAAATTTCTCTAGATTCACATGATAGTAATTAATGTTTAATGAATACTTTATTGCACTGACAGGCTAAAAGTTAGAAAGAATCTTAATACATGGTATTATTCAAAAGACGTACTGAGAACACTACAAATGGCATTCAGATGAATAAAAAATTCTATAAAATTTTGTGCTAGATATATTTAAATCAGAGAAAAATTCGGGTATATGAATTGTTAATTTTTAACAATTTCATTTTGAAAATCAAATTTGACAAATATGGATAAAATAGGGAAATAATTATTTTATTCTGGAGAATTTTTATAACGGAAAATTATTTCAAGAACCAAAAAATGATGTAAATAATATAAAAAATAGTTTACGAGAGTCAATTAAAATTTAAACATTTATCGCAAAATTATTAAATATCACAAAGAGGGCATCTCAAATTTGAGAATAATTATAAAATAAAATAAAGTGCATAAAATACATAAATAAAATAATCGCATCTTATTAATAAAGTTTTATTCAAAACTTCTTGCCACAAAAAATTTCTTAATATTAGTTTTTGATTATTTTAAATTTATTCAGCTAGAGAAGTATTTTATTTCATTTGCTATCAAATATTTTAAAACGATTTTTATTCAATGAGGCTCACAAATTGACTGAAAAGCGCTATATTTCACAAAAAAATATTTTTTAAAAAAGAATATTGATAAGTTTTAATTTTGTTAGACATTTTATTTCTTTGTTATAATATCAGAATTTCCGGTTCTTAAATAGAACTACCTCTATGACTCCTTTCAAGCTTAAATTATAGCTCGCATAATAGGAAGAGTCAAATTAAGTCTTCTTAGGCAGTGCAATTCATAAAGGCATATCTTATTCTTATTGGTTTTAAGAAATACTTTCTTTTTACATTTAATTTGAAACTATTATCTACTAGCGATTCTATAGGTTAGATGATGTTTGAATATTAATTAACTATTGATTTAATAATTTTGTCTTTAGTTCAATAAAATTTTAGCAGTATTTAAATTTTAGAGTATTTACTTCATACTTTTTTTAATCATTATTGGTTAAACGCACTGTCCAATGCACGTGAGAGAAAATGATTTCTTGATACATAAATTCAATTTAGATCTTACAATATTTTTAAGTTAATTAATTTTCCAAAGGTCTTTTTCTTTTTTAAATTAGCAAAATTTAATAAATAAAATGCATATTATATTGAAGGCAAGTTTTCTTCTAACATTATTTAATATTAACGACTTAATTACATAGGTTTTTAGATAACACAGAAGTTTTTTTCTTTACTGAAGAGAATATTGATAATTTATTGCAGTGTAAAACTAAATATCAGGAAAGATTTATTATTATTATTATTGCTCAATTATAGTTGCGTAATGAGAAGAGTTTGTAATCGGCAAACGCAAAATTATTTCTGAAAGGACATTTTTTTTTGTAAAACGTTTTGTTAAGTCTTTTATTAATAGGGAAATAATAAAACAAGGCAATCCTTCCCATATATTTTGCAATTATTTTTAAAAAGTAAATGTTTTTTAGAAATAATAATGCGTTTTTAAAAGCGACGTTTCCTACAAAATAAATAAAGAAAGAAAGAAATTGCCATAAACTGCGTGAAAGCATAAATTTTTTTCTCTTGAAAATTGAATAATTGAAAGGAGAATTGAAATTATTTGAAGGAGTCGATTAAAAAAAATTATTGTATTTGTTCGTGTAAAGCTTCAGTAATACTTAAAAGAACAGGTGATTTTTATCAATCTCTATATAAAAATTCGTTTATTTTTCCATTCCATTCCATTATTATGAAATATATATCTAATATGCAAACACGATTTCAAATTCTTGTCTAGTACAGTTTCATTGAATATGATAAAAGGAATAAAAATCTGAAAGCATTAGCATATTGTATGTAGTTTTCCATTAAAATTATATAATGTCTTATTTTTGGTATCATTCTATAAAAACCAATAACTATTTAATAGCTTCACTAAAGAAATTTTAATTATCTACAAAGAAAAAATATATTATTGCTCTGAGATTTTAAAAAGTTATTTTTAGAGAAAATCAGAGAAATAATTTGCTAATGAAATTTTGATAGTTTTTCCAAATATATTTTTCTCTAAAATTTTGTCACACAGAATGGAATTTACCACAAAAGCATAATGGGTAAACATATTTAACTCTTTTGGCACTTTTTTCTTCTGTTGTTAACTTTTAGATTTTTTATATCAAAAATTTCATTAAAAATTAGTTTTATCATTTTTATTATAAATAATTTTTTTTTAAATCTCAAAACAATAATTTTCTCTTTGTAGATAATTAAAGAATTGTACAAATAGAAAATGCTTTAAACATCAAAATTTCCTTAAGAGATTTTGATGGATTTCTGTGATTAGACCTTCCTTGAATCCAAGAAACACTGTCTTAGAATCATGTCTGTCAGCCTGGCTTATCATCTGCCAATGTGTATGTGAAAACGAACAAAATTCAGCAGTTGTGTGAATGAGATTTGTTTTGGGATTTTTCCTTTTAAATTATAAATCTCTATCAAATTTTGAACAACACCTATATGTATAATAAGAAACTTTTCCCCAAACATATTTAATATTACTGAATGTACTAAGAAACTATACTCAAAGTATGCCATATTTGTAAATGTATTTTTAATAATCATTATGTCAAACATACCTAAATAAATGAAATATTAAGTACATTTTCAATCCATTTATTTAGTTACCTTTAACTTCCCCTGCCTATTCAGAAAAAATATAATATTAATTTTCAATAAAATTGCTCATATTGACTTTATATCAAATGAAAATATTACATTTATTTGTTTGCCAGTATGTTTTCGATGATAAAATTAAATATATTTTTGGAAGTTAATAAAATTTATGCAAAAAGAGCATAGTTAGCAGAGGAGTATTATTCTAATGGTTAATTTTTATTTTCATTTTTAAATATTAGTTCAACAAAATTTGTTTCCTTTTTTTACATATTTGAAATTAATTTGCGAGAATTTAAAAACAACAAAATAATAACTGGAAATCTTCATGGAAAAGGATTCTTTCAGAGCATTTTATATCATAATAATAGAAACTTTGTGTCTGCCTATTCTGTAGACACAATCACGCAGCAAAATTCAACTGCAAGTTTTAAATAATTTTTTCATGTAAGTTTTCCAGAATGCTCCTGATATTGAACATAATGATTATCCCAAATGCGGATTTTCAGCTACTATAAAAAGAGCTACATGAGCTTGAATAATATCCATAGTCACTTAATTTAAGTTCATTAAAAATTTATGAGAGAGAATTGGTTCTAGAAGAAAAGCCATAGCATAAGGATTGAAAAGATACTATAAATTCAAGTTCAAATAATGTAGAACAAACCCAATTCAAAAGTAACTTTTAACTATAGTTTCATGAGAATGCCTTCAGAATTATAAAAGATTTATAAAAGTTTAAAATATTTTATGAAATTAAAAATTATAAAGATTATTATTAATTTAGCGCATATTATTCCGTACAAATAGAAACATTTTCTGCCTCAATGTAGAGTAGCCTCGTATTCCATCTCAAATAGAAAACGTTACAAATTTAAATTCCAAAGTTTGCATCAACATATCCTTTGAAAATAACTAAATTATATAATTAAGTCTGAAATGCTAGTTCTTGAATTGAATAATAGATTTTCTGTTATTTAAATATGTATTTAAGAAAAAAAGATTAATTAATTTTAAAAAGTTACTAGAATATACTTATATATCTCTCGTAACATTTCCATCCTTATAAGAATGAAAATGACAGTAAAAGTTGATAAAGCGGAGCATAAAATTATGGGTTTAAATAAGTTCAAATAAGTTCGCGAATCAAGAGGTTAAGAAATATGGCATTATAATAACACTTAGTTAATTTTTTAAAATAGGTATATATAAAAGTGTAATTAATTTTTATAAATATAAATACAGATAAAGATATTTTATGAAGATAATTAACTTCTGTCCACAACTTGCATTGTAATTATAAACTGAACATTGACTTTTAATGAAATCTAATGTAATTACTCAATGGTTATTTGAATCTATATTTTCTGAAAATTAGTATACTGTCGATATCAGTATTTTTTTTTTCAAATTCACATTAATTTAACCTAAAATATATCAAGATGATTCCGAGATTATCTTTTTAAAGAATGTATAATCACAAAATATTAATATTATCTCGTTATTTTAACCTATTATAGATTTTTCTACTTTTTATGATTAGAAAAATGAAGCTGTCGATTTCAATTCAAATAATTTGGAAAAAGTTTTAGGGTCATTTCTGTTGCTCACTTATTAATATATACATGTGTTTAATTTATCTTCAAACTTTTAATCGAATTTCCTTCAATTTGCTTTAACTTTGACAAATAGTTTATGAAATGTATTATTCAAAAAAGATAAAAGCTCTTAAATGTATCGGTTTTAATTCATGTACATCAATTAACAGCAACAATGTTGTTAAAATGTATTTACTAAATATGTAATGATTGTACAACGAGACAGAAACTTACATACTCTGCATTTACCTATTTAAATAACCATTTTCGGTCTCGAATGCTTATTAGTTTTTCATTAAAATAATAATTTTACAAACAAATAAAAAGGAAATGCGTTATTGTCCGAAAACATTGTTATTGGTCCTATACATAAGGAGGTAAAGCGTATTTTATTAAAGAGGAATAAAAATTTAATATAAATTAGTAAAATCTTGATTTTGGTTATAAACCATGTCATTAAAGTTGATTAAAAATATTCTTAGTGAAGATAGTACTAGAATTTCACATTATAGCAACATATTACTTAAATACTTAGTGAATAAGCCTGTGAAAATAGTATTGCTTTTAGTGCGGCAAGTTAACAGAATGGGTCTTCCCAGAAAACTTTTAAAATAGGATCCAAATTTTGTAGGATAGGACAAATAAGACAACAAATTGGGCATTTCAGTCCTAATATACAACTTGAGGGATAATAAAGCAATACTATCTATGTATCTATAAAATTAAAATTTTCTACAAAAACATGAGTTTCTGGGATGTTGACAGTACTTTCATCTCATATTTACATTCTGTTGGGCCATATGAATGAATGAGATATCTCTCATGCGCTTCAAAATACCAAAAGAAAAACATGTAATGGGCACTGGAAATCAGTAAGTTCGTAGACAGAAAAGAGCAATTGGAAACTTTTTATAATGAGATGTTTATTGCATCTTAATTTTACCATTTATATCATTGAAGGTACAAATTAAAGTGTCTTAACTTTGGTATTAAAAAATTCTAATTCGCTATATATTTTCGGTGGTTTATCATACATCTAATTTGTCAAATCACGTTATTGGTGTGCGCAATTGCGTAGATTAGCAACAACTCTCTCAAATTCTTTAATGTGATATGTGATTATTGCATAGATGTACTAAATACCATTCAACATTTTTTGTTCCTACCGATACATGAACATTTCGTGCAGTTTTCTGTGTATGATGATTTATGCTTTCTAGCCTTCTTTTTATATAATTTTGAATCGATCGCTTCTATTCGTGATATCTTTATTTTTTATTACTAAGTAAAAATGATAATTTAGAAATATTTCCTAAACTTTTGAAATAATTAAGAATGCTGCCTATTTTTGGACGCAGCTGCATTTGCAATACATATGCAAATAGGGAAAACCATGCCTTTTCCTCTAAAATGCTAAACCTTCTCCTCTTGAGGGGAATTAAGATTAAACTTCATCTTCTCTTAGTCATAACAAACTTGTCTTTTTTCACTTTTTTTCCTTCACTTCTCAACCAACATTTCACTTTCTTAAATTAACTTGGCTTTTCTGGTCTCGCACGCGATTTTAAAGCGCCGCAGTTTTCTCGTCAGAATGTAGGTAGCGACCCTATACGGGTTTGTGAACATGGCATGTAAGACTTGAGGGAGTGTTTATGCGTCATTTCTCGCAGGAGATGAAGAGAGCGAACAGAAATGAGAGTCGAAGGGACAACCGACGGAAACTTTGGACTCTTGCCATTCCCCGTCACTGGGTTCATATACTTCAGAGTTCTCATTCAAAGCTTTTTGTCAGCAAGAAACTTAAAACTTAAGTGCTTCCATGGACTTTTTAATCAACTGTAAAAGTTATATCTTTTACAAATAAGTACCAGAGCTCTTAGAAAATTTCAGGGCACGAAAAAAATTCCTTTTTTTTTCAAGGAACACTACATTTATGTATAAGTTTTAAAGGAAATTTGTACAATAATTTCAATTTTTAAAAATTAATTTTATAAATAATTTTATATCATTGTAAGTTCAACGATCGACGTTTGATTTTCTTTTAATGTTTCTTGATTTTATTCATTTTAATTTTTATGTAATTTTTTATATATAAAATCATTTCCGGAATTTGAAAAAAGTATCTAATGAGAATAGAAAAAAGTTATTTTTCATAATTATATAAAGCCTGCATTACTAACTATATTTAAATAATTCAAATATGATAAAAAACACATGTAAAGTATTTCTATACTTTGTTTGAAAAAACAGACTTTTTTTTTTACTTCTTTGGAAACATTTCCTTAATTATTATTATATATATATATTATCACGGATTATCATTATTGTATATTATTATTTATTATTGTTTATCCAATTATACTTATTGCCAGTAAGCTTGAGTAATATTTTAAAATATTTTTGGGCTAAAACCCTTTTAGAAACAGGACGGAATTTAAAATCTTAAAATTATTGATTTGTTATTTCATGAAAAATGAACTTATATTTTTCAACAAGGATTAAAGATCTGACCTTATCGATTAGCTTACTCGGGAGCATTAATTTTAGTTACAGCTCATTAAATTTGTGAAAATGCTGTTTCAGAACAAAGAAGTCAAATTGTTTCAAGACTGGATATATTACTAAATAAAAAAATACAAAATTAATTTTTTATTTAATTTTAAAAATGGTAGTTTTTGGTAAGTATGGATTGAGAAAGTAAAGTTTAAAAAATAATTATTTCAGATATAAATATTGATTTCCTTTGAATATAGATTCATACTAATAGAGTAAGTTCATACTCATACGATGCTTTAAAATATGCAATATCAATTTACTTTCCAAGTCCCTTAAGCAGTCAGAAAAAGAAATACGTCATAAGACGTGGCAATACACTATAAATCCACATTTGTTTCTTATATATCACCCAATTTTTAAACTAATATAATTTTCGTAACATGTTTGCGACATCAAATGAATTGATATCATAAATGATATTAACTTATTATTATTAGTATTTACTATTATATGTCTTTACTTATAATAAAGATGAATGTGTGTATGTGTGGAGCAAGCTCGACCGCTTGTGTTTATACTAGACACTTTACAAGTAGATCGTTTGATCTAGGAAACATTGACTTGACAAGTATATACTTTATACCTTGGAAGGTGGACATGCGTACTTTACAGCAATTTCTTGAAATTTTATTAATTATAAATAAAACTGAATTTTGGTATTTTTTCGCGGTAACATCCGAAAATTTTACTGTACAAAAGTGATAATTATATCATCTTGGGATTCCACATGTGATCTTTTCAATGATGCCAATTTTTGAATAATATTTTAAGTAAATTCGGTAACAATATTTATTTCACAAAAATAGAAATAAAATTATAAGACTACTGTGATCATCAATTCAAAGAAGATACGACAATCCAATTTCCGAGGCTGATTAGATTTAAAATTAAAAATGGTTTGGTTGTACTAAAATAGAATTCTTCAAAACTTTATAACTCGCTCAAATTTCGTCGTAGAAGTCAGAAAAGTTTTTTTTATTTAAAATTAGAGGAGTCAAATAATTTAATTATATATAATTTCCTTAAGATCAAAAAAACTTTATAAAATTTAGTATTCATTATTATTTAAAATAAAATTTACTGATTAATACAAAATAGAATATCATTATTAACGTTACTTAATTCCTTTTGAAAATAAAACTAAAAGCAAATATCGTCGTGAATCACAGAAATTTTTATCGAATAATTCTTTGAGATATTATTCAAATAATATTAAAAAAATTATTTTAAAGATCCCGTAAGATTTCAATGCTGACCAAATTTATTTTCTGTAGTCATGGTTTAAAGAGATCTGTTTGGTTCAGTAAAAAGGTCTTCAAATTTAAAGTTCAAATTTTACAGGGCCCGATAGAAAATTAGAGAGACACATAGTTAAAAACAGAACGACGTAGGGCTTCTATAATAGTATAAATTATATGAATATCAAAATTTAAACCTTAAAAATTGTTTTATGGAGAATCGATTAAGAGACTAAGTTTCAAATATTTAATTGAAAGTTTTAGCAATCATTGTTAGTACCGACAAATTAAGAAATCGCCAAAGGTGTCTGGACTATAATATTTTTTTTAATACGGAACTTACTCCAATCTTCCTTTTCAAACAACTGAAGCATTTGTTTCTTCGAATAAATAGAGTTTCTTCGTACATAGTATAAATCGAATTTTTTAGGGCTTAAATACTTAATCACTTTGACAAGAAATTTCAGATAATTTTAAAAGCGGAACAAATAAATTGCAAATTTTCCTGGATATCAGATTATTTATTGATGTAATCGATTATTTGACGATAAAGTCATTCAACTAATCAAATTATTAACTTAAGTTAGTCTTTGTAGTTTTAATTACCACTAACATAACATTTCGATTTATTTTAATTTGTGCTTATTTTTCATCATAGATTGCAAATAAATATAAATAAATTTTTTTAAAGCCAATTCTCTTTAAAAGTTCTTGGATTTCAAGAATGAAAAGAATTTTACGTTTCAATAAAATAAACTTTATTTGACATGAATATTGACACATTTCCTTTCTTACTTTCAACAAGTGTTTTAAAATTAAAAAAGGCTTCTTTTAGAATTCAGTTCTAGCATTAGTCATTTTAAAGGTTAAATCTTGTGTGATAAATTTAGCAATTAATTTCCATACATGCTTTTTCTATTATTAATTCAAATATTCATTTGGAAAAAGTTCATAAATGAAGATGAATGAGACATTGGACATAAAAAAAAAATCCCCATTTCAATGATAATTTTTTTTAAACATAGCCTTATGAAAAAGATATTTGTTTCATAAATAATTCTAGTGGGAGAAAACCCCAGAATTTTCTAGTATCTAGAAATAGCATCATTCCCCTAACGCGTCATACCGGAAATGTAACACTGCGCCGGAGTAAATTTGCTACATTACACTTTACGCAAGCGATTCAACTTCTGCCATTTTACTAACCTTGCGAGAACCAAGTGAGTAGAAATAAATGGCTCGAGTCACAGCGTTTTCCGAAAGGGACAATTTTTCGTGTTTCCCTTTCATTCATGCGGCATGAAAGGTTTAAAAAAAACATCACCTTTCACTCCAACAATACAGGAATCTAAACATCGTGGCTTCTTTAAAAAGCTTATAAAATATAAAATGTAATATGAAGTCACTACTCTGAATTATTAAAATTTTTCTGTTAAATAAAATGTTTTAGACACGAAATAAGATGGACACTTGTTTTTAAAAAAATAATAAATTATTTTTATAACTTTACAGCAATATCCCAAACATTTGATCTGATAATTTTCACAAAGAATGACAAATAGAAAATGAATTAGTTAATTAAAAAAAAATCTTTTGTATTTATTTGTTTTAAACCCTTTTTTCTAATTATTTGTTTAATTTTTAATCAACATTGTAAAATTCAATCACATTAATCATAAGGAAAAATTAATCCTAAAACTATTTTTTTCATATTATGTTAGTCAGTTGTGCATAACTGTGCCATTTATGGAATATATTGATTACTTTCATTTCATTCATTATTTCTGACTTTTTTTCTATAAACGAATATATGTAATAAATGATATAAAAATTGCATATAGATGTGAAAGAAGTACTATTTACGCTTATTTACTTGATCAAGGCATAAATCACAAAATAAAATCAATAATGATTGATATGACTTTCTTTGTGAAGATTTTTGTCATTATGTATATTTCAACTATAATTTATTTATACCCTTTTCTCTTTGACATTTTTAGAAATAATTTTATTAATAAAGTGCTTTTTAGTATTACTCTATTAAATAAAAGTAGCTATACCCGTTATGCTCTTTAAAAAACTTCTGATTTGGTTTTAAATGATCCCTGTTTATTTCTTTTTCTAAACCTTTCTCTAAATACAGATATAATGATTTCAAGTTAAAACATTAAAAATTGCTATTTCTCTACTCTTGAGGCTGTGAATTATTAATAATATTCATAATATAAACATAATTTTCTTATTTTAATTGAATAGAATTCAGTCATGTAACTAGAAAATGAGTGATTTCATTAAATCCATTGTATTATTAAATCTAATACAGTTAAAACTTTACCTTTTAGACAAAAGGATTTTTATATTGGTCTTACCTTTAAAACTGTGACCGGAACAAGAATTTTTATTTTTTCAAAGAATCAAAAGGTCTTTCGGCTCTATCTGTATTCTTTAATTTTTATATTTCATAGAAAATATTTGAACCGAAAGAAAATGTAAGAATTTAGTTTCAGCAAAATGTAATTTTCATCAGATTATGATTGCTAAAATTTTCTAATGCTAAAAATTTCTTAGTTGAGATAATACGCATATAATATGACAGTTTCATTATTTTTTATTTAAAAAATGAATTCTGACATTATTAATTCAATTAAAAATTTGTTTAACATTCTTTGGATCAAGTATTCCTCTTTTTCACTTTCTTCTAATTTTAAAAGTGGTGAGATACATAAGCAAAAAGTCTGTTTATTCATCTGCTTATCTTTTCTTATTTAAAAAGGCACTATTATACGTTACATAAGAGTCAACATGAGTTTAATACATCATTAAATAGAATCTCATAATTATTTCAAACAAATTTTATTAAGTCAAGAAATATTTAAATTCAAAAAAAAAAATTAAGTTAATAATTGAATTCATCAACTTCGGAAAATGTTGCAACTACTTAATTATTGATGAATTCAGTTTAATAAAACAACAGTATATTATATGAATCGATTTGAGAATATGCAAATTTATTATAATGTGAGAAGTTGATGTAGTTTTGTTTATGGGGTTTTGAGGTGTGTCAAAAAAAGACTTAGGCAAGGAATATTCGTTTATTCATTGGTAGATAGCGAGTCACCTGACTTATGACATTTTGACAGCCTTTTTTGACATATTTAATTAAATTTCCATCAATTGATTTTTGTTTGTCGTTTCTATGAAATGACGTCATTTTCCAGTTTGTTTACGATTTCTTACTTTTAAATAATTAATCTCGAGCTCAAAGGATTATCGGTATTTTAAAATTCTCTTTGTTTTAAGTATCACGCTTTTGTAAAACACGACTTATATTTATTCTTTTAATAATATTATAAACACATTCTTACTAATTGTATTTCTCAAAATAATGTAAATATTAGAATATTATTTTAACATCAATCTATTTTACATTCTTTGGATTTTATCACATATACAATAACTTCCAGTTATAGGGAAAGTTTCGTTGAAATTACTGTTTTTTTTTAATCTTAAAATCGGTCGAGCTCTAAAACTTTGCCAACTAGAAAAAATTGAAAATGAAGATTTAAAAAATTATCATTAGAGAGAGAGAGAAGTCACGTAATTTTTTTAAAACCGGCTTAAACTCGTTAATGACTTAAATTAATAAAGACAAATAACATAGCATGAAATTTGTGACCTTAGATTTCCTTAAAAATTTTCATAACCAGTTTAAATATAAACATATTAAAACGTTCAATCCACAAAAAATAAGTTATATTTTATTTGAAAAGTATTTATTTTTTAACCAATATGACAAGCTTATAGGCTAGCCATTACAATAAAAATTCTCCTAAACATTGCAAAACTTAATTAACATTAAAAATAAATTTCTAACTGCACGTAATAATCCATTTACAATTTTCAAATGAATTCATTTATGTAAAAAATATTAACATCAAGGTACATTGAGATATTAATAATAATAAAGTCGTATAAGAGCAATAAAATCTACAGACGGTTATTATCACTTGAAACTCTTTCACATCGAGGGAGGGATTTAAATAAGTATATCAATAATTTCTCATGCATACTTTCTTTGAGGACCAATCCTCACCTACTTTTTTAAGCTTCCACATTATATTTGCAAATTGAGATATTATCAAATTTCATACCCATCCTGCCTATAGAGATGTATATTTGAGTATTTCTGAGTCTAATCAATACTCAAGAATTATCACGAGCCTCTTTCTGTAATGCTAGTTTCATTTAAATTTCTAAGAATGCTTATCATTTTATTATTATTTTTTTGATACTATTTGATACTATTGATACTATTTAATTTGTTGAGGAGGGATAATACATAAATGGATAGCCTTTCTTCATGCTTGCCATAAAAATTTCTCAATTTTTGATTAAGAAATTTAAAAAAGGATGATGTAAAGGACTATTAAAGAACAATTTATAATTTACTTTTAATAAAATGACATCTGTAACAAGATGCTCGATTTCTGAAATGGCCATGAAAATAATGTTTTTATGAAATTAATTCAAGAAAAAGTTATTTTTCAAGAATTTAAGATTTATTATGAACATTACGCTACTTATGAAATGTTTTATATATGAAAATAAAAAAACGAGGAAAATGAATTAAAAGTTTTGAAAAAAAATGTCTATTTCCATGAAATTTCGAGTTTAGATCAGAAATTTTTTATTCAAAACATTTCTAGGAAATTTTGAGTTTCTAAAGAGAATCATAAAGTGAACATTCTGGTTTATTCGATTGCTGTATAGGTCTATATATTCTATATAGTTTTATATTTGGAAGGATCACGCATTTATAAACTTCAAAAAAACGTCAGATTTTAAAAATTATAAAAAAATATATTGTTGTCTTAAGGCGGCTCACTATGCTCTTCATGATTACATAACAAAATTTTTATAATATCTATTACAAAAGAATAATGACAACAAAAATAAATCCTTATGAGCATGCATTACCAAAATAATTTATCAAATTAAAGATTTCATAAAGGGAGTTAAAACTGCTGATTTAGCCCATTTAAAATACACAATAATAATAAATCAGGGTCAGAGGAAAATATATCATATCGAAAATGCAATACAGATTCTAAATTTTTGCGAGGACCAATCTGAAGGAAGTTTTACGAACCTTAAATTTTAGAAAAATGGTTTTACTATTTTTTCTGTGATCTTTTTCTACAAATATTATATTTATATCTTAGCCTGTGTAAAAGAATCGTCTCATTAGTAGAAGATTTTAATTTAAACGATTAATAAAAAAGAAAATTCGTAATCAATATTCACAATGTATCAGCAAAAAAAGAAGATGCTACCTGTAAGGACTTTGGGATGAAAATTGGTTGCAGTAAAGATATTTCGAATGTAAAAAGAAAGTATTAATTGTAAGAACCATAATTGTATTATGATTTTCACAAAAAATCTAATGGAGTTTGTTCTTTGTCTTCTTTTGTTCTTTCACATTTTTTGATCAAAAATTTAAAAAAAACCTTGTAGCTTATATAATTAAACCATACAAAATATATAATATAGATGTAACAAATGCGTCTACTATACAAGGAAATCTTCTGCGATTGTATTACGTTTGAAAAAAATTAGAGCTATACACTTTGACTGCAAGGTTGCCACTTAAAGTTATGACAATCGCAAGTAATAAATTATAACACTAAAAATTATACTTATAACTCTCTGGGCTTTTTCTTTAGCTCTTTTCCTTAATTCTTCATTCAGCGTTGTTGATAAAAAAATAAAAAATGACATTTGTTTATTGTTATCCTTTGCTCTAAATTTAAAAACTGATATTTTTTGATGGAAAAATTCTTGGAGGAAATCATTAATATAAATTTAAATAATTATTTTTCAGAAATATTTAATAAGTTAATTGAAAAGTCGAACTATCCTCTTTAGCTAGAATCAAAATCAGTTATTTATTAGACTTCTATCTATTCTATAGTATTGATTGGTGATTATTTCAACTATTTCTTGGGTATTAAATTGCAGTACTGCAAATGTTAGTTTAAATTTTTATTAATTATGCTGATTTTTTTAAATATTTATGAAAATGGAAATATTTTCATAATGAAAAGTATTTGAAGAAATAGTAGAAATATATTGTAGAAATAGGGATTTATTTATAGATATTTAAGTTATTAAAGCGAATATATCATTAAATCACTCTGGTTCCTTAAAACAGAAATCATCGGTTAACTCACGTGCTAAAAATTAACTCACGCATGTGCGAAACTAATTGATATAATAATCTAGCGTTTTTGTTGTAGTGAATTTTACACATATACTTAAACTTAAGACTTTGGCTGCTGTTAGTTTTCCTAAGAAGTTTCTAACGACAATAGTGCTTATTTTAAGATATTAATGGCTTATAAAGTTGTTTTCGATGCTCATGAATTTTATTAGTAATTTTATGATCATTCACGCAACTAAAAGATACGCTTCCTAAAAAAACATGATTGTATGTTTTATAATTAAAATATAAAAAAGTAGATAAGATTTAAGAGTGACACACAGACTGGTTATAATCCTTGATGAATATTGGATTTTTTCCTAAATAAATACTGAAAAGCGAGATTAGGTTTTATTTGCACTTACAATAAAGACGATAGATTTCCCCTTTTATAATTTCAGTGACAGTTCACCGTGTGCACTCAAATAATATTCGACAGATACTTATAAATACAGACGTTCTTCTATAAATATAAAGTTTTGAAATTCTTTTAGTCGTTAATTTGGCTTTCGTTCTTTTCTTGTCATTCCTAATGAAAAATCACGAGCTTCATTGTCATTAGCATAAATTGTATTATTTCAATACATTATATCAATAAAAAAATCTAAACTAGAAAATATAATTATTACCTAAAATTCTACTGCATAATTATTTGCAAGTCCTTTAGATTTTGAATTTTTGAATTTATTCTTGAGAAATTATTTCATTTAGAAGTATATTTTTTTATTGTAAGGCATTTCACATAGAATATTAGGCATAAACAAGCGCTCTGATTGGTTAGGGGAGTAAAGTCTTTTCTATTAAATAAAAAATATTAATTGATAGACCTGCTAATATAAATAATAAATTAATTCTACATTATCGGAGACACAATTTAAAAACCGATAGAGGAATAATTATTATATAATATATGTAATCAAAGTTAGCAAAGCGTGGAACTTTTTAATTTTTCCTTTGCATTATGAGTTCAGAGAATTTTGATCAAATGATAGGAATATTAGTCATTTTATGTTTAGCATTATAGAGTACATACAAAATCCTAGCAACTTACAGCCAATGTCGTTTCATAAATATGACTATTTTTGTGCTGAAAAAATTCAAAGTTATTGTTGAATTATAAATCTTTAAGATGGCATATATGACTAACTCGGGTAAAAACTTAGGCGTATTTTCAACCATCTTTTCTCCAAAGTAATAATATTCAGAATTCTAGTCTAGACTTCAGCAGTGACGCATGACAAATTTGCGTCATTCTGATTCACTTCCCTGGAAGCATCTGTGGTATGTGCTTTTCACACATTTTTCAACGGAGCTTTTTTTTTTAATAAAAATTATAGTTACTCTTAATTTTTTAAGTCTCTCTTATCGATTATATAATCTAAAAATTAAAAATATATATTAATCATTTATCAAACGTGTTCTTAAAAAAATAAGCTCAGACTTATAATAAAAATTTAGAAGCATTTATTTTTCTTCTTAAAATTGGAATCAAATATTTCAAGAAGTGATAATTTAAGAAAAAGAAAAACATTTGTCATTTCATTGAGGAATTATATAAGAATTATAATAAAAGCAAATTAATTTTAGTTAGAAAATTAAGAAGTTTTATTACTATTTTCCTCCTCCTAACAGCAAATATATATAAAATTAAATTTTTATTTTCTGCATTTTACAAGTTCAAATTTCATGCTAGCAGGGACTTTATCATTTCATTAATGCTAAAACCTCATTACTAAATCAGTTAAAACAGTCTGAATTATAATAACCTGAGTATAATTGAAAAAAAATAATTAATTTTTAATAAGATGATTTAATTCGATAAATATTTTGATTTAAAAAAGACTGACATTTTATTTTTGTCTTTATGATAAAAATACGCTAAAAACAATAAAAAGTTGTAGATAAAAATGAATTATTTTTCTGAGATAACAGCTGCAAGAAAATTCACTATCCCCAAGGGATTCGGAACTTATTTATCAGAATATTTAATTGCTTCCTTTTTTACCATGGTAATTTTTGTAATAAGTATTAAACGGAATTTTTCTTCAGTGAAGAAGTCTTTAAATTCCAACTTTTCATGGATTTCACATAAATGTTGCATCAAATTATAGGATTAATGCTTGCCTTAACTTTGGCTAATATTTCAAAAACGTAACAATTCGCGTATGGCGTACTACCAAATGAGAAAAGTGGTTAAAAAAATGTTCTGCTGTTCAATATCATTGATGAAATGATATAAAAAAAATCTACAATAAGAAGAGATATATGAAGCAATAAAGCAAAATAAGAATACACAGATGAAGAGCTTCTTCAGGTTTCCAAATAAGATATACAAGTGATCACTATTTATTGTTTTTGATTTTGTTACTATAACGCTTATTGTTTATCGCTTCAGATTTTATTATTATTACCCTTGATATTTATTGCTTCTTACTTTATTACTTGTTACATTAACAGCTGTTTTCAACGGTCAAAAGCTTACAAATTCGATAGCCAAAATAAAATTTTTGAGCAGGCCATGTAATTTATGAGAATTTGGAAAACGTCATTTTAAATAAATCTGAATTTTCAAATAGCATGAAATATGATAAAGCAGACAATTACAAGTATGAGAAATATGAAACATACTCATATGAATATATTTATTGACAATTTAAGGCCAGTTGTTTGCTTAAAAAATGTTCTAACAATTCGAGAAAAATATGGTTTTTAATATCTAAAGCAAATATCTATTAATCAAATATATAGATAGACCTTTTTAAACACTTTTGTTTAACATGATTTTTTTTGATGTGACAGAATTATTAGGGTTATTATGGAATTTTGTATTACATATTTCACTCTGTGTTTTAAATATACGATTTTAATATTTCTAAAGATTAATTAATAATTAATAATTAAATAAAATTTTGTTTCTATACTAAAAGCGATATCTAGCGACAAATTTATGAAAAATCGACCTCAAGCATAAAAAGAAAATATTTAAAAAAAATATTTGCTATTTAAAACGCTAGTAGAAGTGAGTTAATTTTTTTCTGCTCATTGAATTGCGGAATAAAATTTACAAACATCTGAAATGGAATGAGTCCAATTAGAATTATTATGACTTGAATATTCCATGATAGTAATACGTGAACGAATAAGTGAACTTATGTATAAGAATTTCTTTTATTAAATCTATTTTTAATTTACTACATTAAAATGTGTTTAGAATTACAGATTCTTATCACATATACTATATTTAAGAGAAGAAGTACTTAATCTTGTCAAAACCTTTTATATATCTATATTTACGAGTTTCTTCCTTAAAATTTATTGCATTATTCATTTATATTAATCTATCTTAAATCTTCTTTTCAGTTGCCAGACTTTTAATTGTATATTTCAATTGTTGCATAAATTATCACAACTTTAATTTAAGATTATTTCAAAAGTTAGAAATATCTATAAAGGGTCATATATCGTAAATGATTCATAATAATTTTGTATTAATAATAATTAAAATTCAACTGCATGACTAAATTTAAAGTCCAACTTGACTTAAATTTAAATTGACTCGCTATAATTTCTGTTAGATAAAATAAGAAAAATATATAAAAAATGTAATAGTAAAAGAATTTTTAAACAAATTAACTGACAATCATTTAAGAAATTTAGAAATTAATGTCAAAGATGTAAAATTATATTCAAGAAATATTTTTGTTAAGAATAATATTTCATCTTCTTTTAAAAAAAGAATATTTAAATATAAAAAAAGAAGAAAAACACCCCCTCTCTAAAATTCAAAAGAATAATTTCTTTTGTTTAATTAATAATCTTCAAATATTTTAGCTATGAAAAATAAGAAGTGAAATGAACTTCAAATGCATGCTGTTGACTTTCGTTATCAGAACTGAAATGGCATATCATCGAAGGGGTGAATGGACTTATTCGTTTGAGAATGGAAAATTAATATGGGTGATACTTACGGTCCGATATTTTTGCTCAGATGACCATCGAAGGGAATCAGAAGAACACTGACCTGGGCACTGCTAGAGGGAGGGAGATCTCCCAGAAAGTCGTCTGCAGGCAAATGTCCAAGACAGAGACAGAATCGAGGGAATGTGCCTATGACAACTGATACTAGGCGCGATGGGATGGAGATGAACACATGATGTGAGGGTGGCTCTTATTGGACGACAGGTCGGTAGGGAAAAGCGGTGCATCCGTCCCAAAAAGGAGGGGAATTAGGCCACGAATATGAAGCACAGGGGGATAACCCTACCGACTCTGATGGGGTTTCCTCAACTCCTTCTCTTTGATGATGAGCATCCTCTGAGTCTTCTCATTAACAAGCCAACCGCAAACTTGTCTGGGGAATTTTTGGTTCATTACCTTTTTTTAAGGAGTATTTTTAGATAACTTCTAAGTCTACAGATTTGCAATTATTTTTTTGTTGGCAGGCATTTTAAATCATTTAGAATATACAATTTTTCATAGATACGTCGTTTCTTTTCAAGTTGAAAACGGAATCATTAGATATAGATTAGAAATTTCTGTGTAACATTTTAACAGGTTCCTCGGGTATTTAGAATACAAAAAAATAATATATAATTTTTTATAGTACTTAATTCGCCTCGAATTCATAACATTGGTTTTCCTTTTAGTGACGTTACAGTAAAAGAAAAAAAATATTCAAGAGCAATGGTGAAAGAATAAAAAGAGTTCTTAATGAATCATGCATATATTCAAGAATTTAATAAGATAAATACCGAAAAGATTTGTAGAACTCACTGAAATGTTGGGGAATTTCTGTATAACGATCTTTAATATGGTATGACATTTTGCTATCTTTAATATGATATGATACTTTGAAGTCTTTAATTTAATATTGACTAAAAGGCCCTTTTTACGTATTGAATTTTAATATTATTACGTTGTTCAGTACCAATTTTCTAACACAAAATTTTTTAGCTGGTCATTTGATCTTGCTCAGCAGTTAACATAGTTTTATTATTGGAAGAACTTGAAATAAATCAAAAATAACATTTACTTATTCTATAAGTGTTTTATCAAAAGGACTTTCTTTGAATGAGATTACCTTAAAAATTAAAAATATTTGAGAGCTTCATTTCCTGCTTTTATTGTAAATTCTTTTGAAACAATCAATTATTAGAAAAATCTTATATTTTTTAAGAGTGACAGATTGAATATATATCAAAGGATAGGATGTTTTAGGATATAAATATCAATTAATGAACTTTTCCGTTTCATTTTCTTATTTATTTCTTGCATTTTAAAATATTTTATAATTTAACTGAAACTTCACTAATTTCATTTGAGCAAATGAATTTTCTTGTAGGTAAAATAAACAGCGTCGTAAATACAGTCATTAAATTTCTTTCGCTTTAAACTTCATTGCATATATCCCTTTCTTCGAAGCTTATGTATTAATACTTTTATCGTAAACATTTTCTCATCTTCTTTAACGTATAATTATTTTTCATATTTTTAAAGAAAAGTTTCTGCAAAACTCCAATACTCATTTGCTTTTTTATATTCTTATATATCTTTAAAGCAAATTAAAATATTTTTCATACAATATATTTCATTTTGGACTATTTTCTACGATTATAAAACTGAATTTCAAACGCTAGATGTAATTGGTGATATGATATGAAGTTATTTCTATTGTAAAATAACTTCTATGACGAAGTTTATTATTAAGAATAATTAAGTGAGACTAATTTAATGAAATTATGCTCTAAATACTGAATTTAAAAGGAAATGAAATAAAAAAAGCTGCAGTATTAAGTTGTACTATAGAGAATCGATATCGTGATTTATTGCTTCAAATACATGATCTTATGTTTTAAAATTATAAGAGGATATTTTAAATAACGTTTTGAATATTTGCTTATAAAACGTTATCTTAGGTAAAATCAGGGCCTTGATATATTGACGGCGTATTTTGAAGAATTCTAATGCCAATTAACTATCAAGGGATTTTCAATTAATTTCATAATTATATTGTATCTAGTTGAAATTTTAGTTAATCATAGGGATATAGTCCTGGTGATCTATATTTTACTTTTGAACACATAATGGAATAGAATGGCTGAAAGCTACATTCCAATTTAAAAATTCCCTTATCAAACGGGAACGACACTTAAAATATTTTCCCTCTATTGAACTCAATGGTACATAATATTTATTGTGCCATGATATTTAATACGATTCATTACAATCTGTCTTTAAGATGGTAAGTCATATGATTTAAGGAGAATTATAATCAGCATAAATATCCTTTTAAGGTAAAATTGACAAACATTTAATAGTATAAAATCCAACATTTCAAAGCTCTTGCCATCTCTCCTCTCTTATTAACCCAAACAACTTTTCTTACGTGTTGAAAAGCTTAATAGCTATGAATTAAAGACAACGAGACACTGAAACAAGAACTTGGAACGCTGCCGACGGTTGATTGACAAGTATGTTGTTTCAAGTGGCTATTGTTTCACGCCTCGTTTGTAAGTTCACACAGTGTTAAGGAGGAACGAAATCGTTCTCCTCGAAAATTAGGTAGATACAACTCAAAGATCTGTGCTTTAGCTGCACCACATTGTTTCGGTTCTGCTACATTGTTCTTGGCTCCTGATTCAAAAACTGTTTATCTTTGTTACACTGAACATCAAAGATGACATGACATCTCAAAGTGATTGAGTCCCTCTTTCTTTCAGTATCTTTTGACAAAGAAGAAAACAGCAAGAGCTAAATTATTATCGAAGAAGTAATTCTTAAAACTGCTCTTAAAATGAATGGAATCCTTAGTTTTAATTTTTATTAAAATTATAAGTATGATATATTCCATATATTGCCTTAATAAGTTTGTTTTAAAAAAAGTAAATATTTTATTTTTACAGAACTAAAATTATTACTCAATACCCTGTAAGATTTCGCAGATTTTTAAAAAATTAATAATAGAAATAATTTTAAAATAAATCATATGTAAATATAAAAATCTAATAATTTAAAAGATTAGTAACTTCAAAAATGACGATATGTACGAGTTTCAATTATCGATGGCCTTTCAACACTATTATTCAACAAATTTAAATTTATATCTCGTGTTCATAAAATGTAAGGGGTTCATTTTGATTGACTAATACAGGACATAAATAATTTTTTTCAAACATTGTAATACAAAGTAAGAACAGTCAATAATTTAATACTTCAATACTTTAAATAATTTAAGACATTATTTCGTAGTAATTATGAAAGTAGTTATCTTAAATGTCTTGTTTTCAAAATTAGTTTCAGAGTTATTTTTGAGTATTATTAATTTTGCTTTGGTACAATATTTTCGAGCCAACATAAATCATTATTACTGGATATTACGGGATGAGAAGGAGAAATTTAGATAAGTCGAAAACTTTGAAGAAGGTAAACGCATTACACCTATCCCACAAAAAATGTTAGACGAAGAATATCATTAAAAATTTAATTTTTTAATTACATTTTTGAAATGAAATAAAATTGTAGAAAAAAAGATTGAAAATACATATTTTATTTAAATTAATGAGGTGTATCTTTTTCAGCACATGCGAAATAAATCATGTAGGCAATAAATCATTTATGATAAATTCTCTTCTAAAATAAATTCAAGAACATATTTTTAAATTTATTTAACTGAAGCTCATTTGTTTTGACAAACAGAAAAAAGAGAATTTGTTTATGCTAAAGCGCAATTGAATAAAAGAATTTTTGGCAATATACTTCAGAACCGTGTATATTTAGCAGCTTAAAAATAAGCAACAATGTATATATTTTTGGCATGATCCAGTCTTTTTCCAAGGCGTAGAACGAATTAGTGTCTCATTTTTGGTACCAGTAGGGGAATCTTCTTTTCCTATTTGCTTAGTATTATTTATTTCTTAACATTCTAAATGCTGACATTACTAACATTTTAGTTAACCAATTTACAAATAAAAAATGAATTAGTAAAAGCTTTTAATTAAAGGGAAAAAGACGTAGCATTCTACTTAAAAAGTTACATAATGAAAAGCTGTTCGTTATTGTTTTCTTAGTAGAACAAATGTTATTAAAGCAAAATTTTATAAAAATCATATTTCTGTTAAAAACAACAGCAGCGTTATAATTTTCTATTTAGGGAATATCATTTATATTTTTGTAAGCAAACATGAAAAAGGGTGGATTATAATCGACCATAGAAGAAATTCTCACAACGTGTAGTCGTTATTTTTTTGATTCTCAATGAGTTTTTTTATAGTAACTATTATAAAAAATATGCATAAAAAGTAAACATTCCAAAAAAATTTATACCGATAACAATACTAATGAGCCAGATTTTCAATAGTTATTTCAAACTCATAATGTTTGATTAATCAGTTTGCAGTAGTTAATTTGTTGGTATATGTTTCGGCAATTTTTAACATTTTACAGCAGAATGATCATACTTTCCTTAAAATTTTATAAAAATTATGTTTAGTAATTAATATTTTTCTATCATAAACATAAAAATTCTTCTATGAATGCTTTTATTGTTGTCAGGTAAAAGATAAATGCACCAGTAAAAAATATTTCTATTATTTCAATTCAAAGCCTCTTTGAAAAGATATCATATGAAAATTATGGAACGTATTTTCCCTTTTAAAATTACCCTTATGTACAAAACAAGAAAACTTATATTCATCAAATAAATCGTGCATCTTGAAGTTCTTAGTCTAATTTGAGTAAAATTTAATAGTTAAACTATTTTACACATCTAAAATGTGTTTAAAAGTATTAAATAATTATAATGGATTGTAGTTTTTAATTAATTAATTCGAAACTTTTTATAAAATAAGTGAAACAATTGTTTGTAAACATGTAAAAGAAGCATGATTACAGGTTTCTTTTTAATATTAAGTAATTTAAGTATTTCTTGTAAACATTTGATGGACAATTTTTTTTCTAACTGATATCTAAACATGTTATATATAGTTCTTTTTATTTATCCTATTAGCAAAAATCTACAAATGTAAAGCATTATTTTTCATTACTATATGGAATGTAGTAGGCAATATCGATAAATATAGTATTGACCAATCGTATTCCTCTCGCTTGTTTTCTCCTCCTTTTTTTTAAGCTACAGAGAATCCAATGAATTTAATCGTAATGAAGCAACAATTTTTGAAGGAATATGACTGCCATATTCAGAGAGAGAAATTCGTTACAGTTTATCGGACTTGTATGCGGTTGTTTCTAATGGCACTTGTCATGGACAAGCTCCTGAGGTAGTCAGTGATTTAAGCCTAATCAGCATCTCTTGTTTATAGTAGCTCCAACTAAGGCCAAGAGTACGACTTTTTCTAGTCCCTCATCACATTCGCTTTCACGGCCCCTTTTTACAGGGGGGGGGGGCATTCATTCCCCTTACAGAGAGAATACAGAAGAACAACCATGCCCGAATCGGGATTCGAACCCGGGTCGTCCAGATCATGGGGAAGGCGCTCTATCCCTATGCCAGGTCTCCGGCCCATCTCTTTCTTTTTTGAAAATCAGCCTGAATGGTCTCCTCAAAACTTTCTTGCATACTCCCCAAAAAACTTGTCAAGCCAGAAAATGTCTTGCATGGCATGAGCGTAAAATAGTTATGAAAAACTAATTTTTTTTTAATCTATCGTCTAATTTAATTGAATCTATCGTGTTACCGTTGACGAGAAATTTGACAATTAATTTCTGGCATATGGTTAATAGTATCCGAAAATCGAATGTATGCTTTAGACATATTTTTCCCAATCGTTTGAAGCAAAGATTTGACACAAGCACCCACTTTTCACAAAACCCTGTATTAAATATGTAGAACCGTATAACGGAATTATTTGCAGTTCTCTACAATATATGTCTGGTACTTATTGCTTTAAGAATTTATTTAACCTCAATGTAATTCTTTTAAAATTTTTAATATCGTGTTTTAAAATTTTAATATTAATATTAAAAAAATCATAATAATTAACAGTATTCACTGTTATTATTTTCGTTTTAAAAGTTCATTTAAAGAAATTAAGGAAATAAACATTTTTTGATAAAAAATATTTTCAATATTTTAATTAAAGGGGCATCCCTGAAAAAGTACGAGTCGTGCTATTATTGCTTGTTTATATTTATCACACATTTAAATTTTATTGAATTATAAGTTTTGTCTTTTTTAACTAAAAATTTAAGCTTAGAATTGATTTTGAAATTTTTTACTAACTTCTATTTTTCTTTTCATATTAATTAACATAACTACTACTGAAGCATAAAAAAGAATTAGTCATCTGGAAGTTACTCAAAAATCTCTAAATGATCGAGATATCGTGAAGCATCTAGAATTATATCAAGGATCATGGGACTATGTATCATGGACCGATACTTTTATAACTGTATCCTGTTAGTTTCAGATTAGACAAAAATAAAATTAGCATTGAAAATTTCGAATACCTTTAAAAGATGTATGATAGCTAATTTTACAACGTAAATATATTTGTATTATAAGCTCTTTTTAAAATAAATTTTAAAAAGGACTTTTAATTCACATCAATTGAATTACTATTTTATATGTGAATACAAATGATTTTCAAAAATGTAGACTAATTTAAAATACTTTTATGATTACCTGCTTTTATGCTTTTATTCCTTCTTTTATGATTTTTTCCATAAAATTGAAATGGAAATGTATGTAACTGATCAATAATTTCCATCTTAGAAAGAATGTTGGACGAAAAGCCCATGAAAGCAAAATTTATTTCATATAATTTATTTATACGGGTCACAAAATAGCAGAGGCTTTGTTTCCAAAAAAAAAAGTTCAGAAAGAATTCTTTAACCTTTTAGATGTGTATTCTGCGATTTCCGCGAGTTGCCAATGAGTCCATTTTCTGTTGCATCCCATATTTTTCGAAGTTTAAAGTGTTTATTTTTAAGATTACAGATTTTTATTAAGTTATATTATTGTCTTGTGACGCATTGTAACAGTTCATTTTCTTTGAAAAAAAAATTGAACTTATTGGCAAACATCGCATATAAATAGAGATTTTAAAGAATTACTTAGTTAGATGGATAAGTAACTGAACGATCAAACAAAAATTAATGAATAAGTATAATCACATTAGAAAAATCAAAATCCTAGAGCAACAGCAAAAAGGTTCTTTATGCAGTATTAGCCGCCGTCTTAGTTTAATTAGTTATTTAGTTAGCTCATCATGAATAATACACGTATTTAATTTCAATTAAACTTCTTGTACATAACTTGATACTTCTTCAGCAATTTATTTAAAAGTATTAAATTGTAATAGATGTTAAAACTGTGTTATTTAAACAAATTTAGATTTGTGTCATTTATTGTGTACATGAATTTTCTTAATTAATTATCATGAAAATTTATTGCCATTAAAGACGTGACTGTTCGGATTATCTATCTTATAACTGCAGGTTGACTTTCAAGTCTATAACTTTATTTTCTTATTCCTCATATCATTCTTCCTTATTCCTTACAGAAAATAAACAGAATTTTTCTTCAGTAGCTTTCAACAACTGAAAAAAATCTTGAGATTAAATATCTGATGAAACGATATACATAGTTTAAAATTTTCTGAAACAAAAGAAAGTATTGATAAATTTATTCCAAATGATATTTAAAAAGCAGCCAAAGCTCAGACAAAAATAAATAACAACAAAATAGATATAAATAAAAATATATACATTTGTCACAGTTTTAAAACGGACTAGAAATAATTTTTATGCATTCATTTTCTCAAAGCCTATTTCGAAAAAAAAATGTTAAAATTAATTTACGTTTTAAATAATTAAAATTTTAGTTTCGGTTATTGGAAAGGTAAAGACTTCTAACGATTTATTTTGAAATTCGTTTTGAAAATTTATCTTTTGAAATATTATCTGGGATCTATGCAAATGCTGTCTTATTTTATTACACTGTGAGATTTTTTTCTTCTAATTTATGTTGTTTCAGATTTTTAATAGAACCCATTATATTGCGGCAAATATAACAAGATAGGTATTAAATTAAAAACCGAATTCAATTTTTTGGCAAATTAATTTTTTATAAATATATTAATTTTTTAATTACTTATTGAGGATTATCCTTTGAATAACTCTCTCCAAATACAGGCTCAAGCTGCATAAAGAATTGCATTTTTGTTGCTGTTATGCACTATATCTCATTTATTTTTTGTTCTCATTCTGCAAAAAAAACCCTCTTAAAATTGTTTTCGAATTAATATTCAAGAATTTGCAATGTAGTATTATCGATTCAATAGTGAATAACGACACTCATTTATTGTTCTGTCAAAGCGAATAAAGGTAATAATTTGAAGGACAGCAGCAAATGCAGGCTATGAGAAATAACCTAAATTTTGTGTTTGTTCTGCAATAACTCTAAAGAAAACCATTCAAAGAAAAATAATTTTCAGTCAATTTAATTTAGAAATTTAACATTTTTAATTATTTCAATTTCATTTCTGAACAATTTTTTTCTATTTATGTTTTTAAAAAAATTTAACAAATCTATGCAGGCCATTCTGATTTTTTTTGGATTTTAATGGCCGTTATTTCAGAATTGCAGGCCATTCTGAAATAACGAAATTAATTGATACGCTTTTATCAAGCAACATTAAGACTTAAAACTTGTAAATCACTATTTTTTTTTTAAAAAAATTCCGATTTATACAAATTTATTGACATTTTTTTGTCTTAAACTAATGATTTAATAAGAGGCTAAAACAAAAGTTCTCTCCTCAAATTCAAACGAAGATTCAAAACATAAATCTTTCGTTAATCAATGAACTAATTTTTATTATTATTGTTGTTGTTCTTGTGATCCACTTTACAACAAAAGGAAGGGTGCAGTACCTTCTGAGGGTATGTATCCCTGAGCACCTAGGGAAAAAGTGACTGACTTCTAGCTCACACACGTCACAAATCCTTTTTGCGGGGCGAACTTCATTCGTGTACTTCATTCATTCATCCACAGATTGTAATTTAGATTTGGAACAGAGAACGATCACCTCTGACCCTCTGATGGTATTTTTGAAGTATTAAAGTAATGATAAAAATGACGTTGGGGAGACACTTTTCGGGGGGAAAACATTTATTTATGTAGATCACACTTATAAGATAATGGCCAAATTCCGATAATGATTGGAAGAGAAGAGATATAGAAGAGAGATAGATAATAATAAGAGATATAGAAAAAAATTTGCTCCTTTTTTGGACCTCTTTTCAAAATCTCCCATTACACTTCTTCGTTTTCTCGCATTAAGAAATTGCTCTCTGATTCGATGTTTAAACGTGAAATTAAAAACACACACACACACACAAGCATCTCTCAAAATAGAGTCAAGGAATTCTTCAGTAGTCGTTCAAAATTCAATAACTGAACTTAATCAATATTAGATAATAGGTTTGTGTATTGTTTTCAGCTCGATCATCTGTCGTTTTTTGTTTCGATCATCTGTCAATTTATATCCTTTCAGAAGGTAAATACAATGAAAAATTGAATAGAATAAAGCTAAAAGCCTCGATTATTTAAATGCTATGTTTTGAGGAACAATTCAGATACTTTAATATCTATAATTCTAATCAATTTTTTTTAATAATATTACTTGGAAATTCAAAATAAATTCATAATTAGCCTAAAGAAATAAATAATAAAATTATAACTTCACACACACACACACACACACACACACACACACACACACACACACACAAAATAAGAAGAAACATATTTTAATTTTGAAATGAAAAGGTATGGCTGTTTTTAAAAATAGAAACTTAACGAATGAAATTAATAGTGCCTTTTTAACTTATATATGTTAGAATCGATATGTTTTTAAGATTCACGTGTTTCGAGAACAATTTTAAAATATAAGAGCAATAAGCACGACCTATTATAAATAAAACTGAGATTCACGGGATATATTGTACGAAAATATTATTGTTCTTAGTTAATAAAATGTCAATAAATTGATAATGGTGAAATTTCCTCAAGAAATTTATTAAGGCAGTGAAGTAACAAAAAAAAATAATAAAGGATATATTCTTGCGATGTACGCCTAAAAATTAAGTAAAAAAATTGAAAGATCTCAGGTGTAGAACTATTTTGTTAAGAGAATAATTCTGTTATTATTTGTATATGCAAATGGACTCTTAAATTAAACTGTAAATTTTTAGGTAGATTTATCAATGACTTCTATTCTTGACCAAAATGAATATTCGTGTTTGTAGCTGATTTCTAACAGTAATCTTTATTTATAGATATAATAATAAGGAATTATTAATATGCATGCAAATTAACAATGTTGCAATCTTCATTTTTTACCATAAAAATATTTCTCTCAACAGTATTTTATAATATTTTGAATTTTGGTTTAAAAATATATTAAGATGCATACGAATTCAAAACAAAGAATGGGACTAGAAGGATATTTTGTTTATCTAATCGTTTGTAAAAAGTGAAAAGTCTATTATGCGACAATTTAAAGAGTGGGTTTTGGACATTTATGAAATGAAATGATAGTGACATAGGTGATAATTTGAAAAACTGAAAATAAATAAATATCTAAGCTAAATACAAATATGTTATAATTTAATTATAAGATTACAAATAATAAATAAGACTTTAGCATGAAATGAAAGGAATTAGAAAATTTAAGATAAGAAAAATCGTTAAATATTTAATAGAGAAACGAAAAATAATTGCAGAAGGTAAGCAAATTTATTAAGTTTTCGAATGGAAATTGTTTTATATTCTGCTGTGTGAAAAATATTTAGATGTATAAAATTATCTGAAACATTTTCAAAATTAAAGGAAACTGTACAATAATGAAGACTAAAAACTTGACTATATTTACTAATCACTATATTATCTTCAAAAATGAATAAAATATCATTAATTTTTACATAATTCTTATTCTAAAACGCTTTTTTAATTAAGTTATGTAGTCTAGTTTTGTAATTCTATTTAATTGTATTTCATTCAAGTATGAATTGTTACAGAAGAATTGTTTCAAAAGCAAATGGTAATGTATACTGATATCGAATTTATGTATTCAAATTTTACTGCCCATCGCTATATTTTTAAAATAAAAATAATAAATTTGAATGAAAATAAAATACGGAATAAAATTTTGAATATAATATTTAAAGAACAATATATTTCTTTAAAAAATCCTTTAGGTATATCATTTTTAGTTTTTGAAAAAGTCTAAATCCTCATGAGAATTTAAAACGTTATTTAGAAGGAATTGGTTTAATCTTTAAATTTAAAAAGAGTGAGAAAAAATAAACTAGGTCGATGTAAGATGCTACCTAGATTTGTATTCAATGACATTGAAACATAATTAAAAACGAGCCATTTTATTTTATTTATTGATTTCATTTTCTAAAAGAAAACATATACGCAATTGCTGTTTTCTAAAATATACATTTAGAAAATAATATACATTACTGCTATTAATTCTTAGTAATTAGTATACATAACCTAATATTTTTTATATTATATTTTTGTTAAGAATGTTCATTGTGTATTTTTTTATGATATACAAATGTAACTTTTATTTATAATACACACGTAAGTAATTTTTCCATTTGCAGTTTTTAGCTTTAATTCGATGTCGTTTAAGTGCTTATTTAATTACTTACTCTTAATAATTTATAATCTCATAAATTATTTACTGAACTAATCAAATGAATCTCAGATTTGTTTGGGTTCGTGGCATGCTTCGTGATAAATGATTCCATTGAGTCATGTGTTTGCAATAAACGAGGCAGAAGGTCAGGAATTAAGGTTAATGCATAACTGGGTCTGTTTATTTGTTTAAAAAAAGCAGCAGAGCAGAGAGAGAGAGAGAGCAGAAAGCAAACTGCAGAAGAACTTTCTCCTACCGAAATCCAGTTCATCGACGGCCAGCTCTTCGGTATTGCAATGAAGCGACATTTTGTCAAACGAGATTCCAGAGCACGAAGAAGTACGGATTGCGGCACTTCCTCACAAAAAGGCGTCAACTCTGTCCCTTACCAAGGAGCGAATGACGCCCCAGTTGCTTTTCCGTGGTCACACGCCATTTCGCAAATAAGAAACACCACCTTCGACTTTTTACGTCATTACACTTAATTTACTTTCCACTTTTCTCGCTGATTCCTCCCCATTCCATTTTTTCCACTTGTCGTTGACTGCATTAGGAGATAGATGCGGGATCTTTCCGGTTTCAGATTCACGCGCTCCCAGCTCGTTTCTTTTGCACCTTTTATCTCATTTTTATTCAGCCGGTGAATTTTAATATAAACACTTGAATGATTAAAAAGATTAATGCATGATGTCTACCCGATGTCTCCTGCTTACTTGGGAAATGAGTTTTAAAGGCGGAATAATTTATTTAAACTTATAGTAAGGTGGTAAACCTTCGCTGTTGACATTTATGTTTCATAAACAGAACGAGGTAAATATACGTCTGGATCATAAGAAAAAAAAACTGTTGCCGGTTTTTTCCGCCATTTTGTTTATCTATCTAGTTGCCGAAGCAAATATTTCATCAGACCACTTGCTTTATTTATCCCTTTCATGAAATATTTATTTAGATTCTAATCTATTACATTAAGGGATAGTTCTTGCATGAATTTTGATTTTAAGTCAGGGCATATAAAGGAAAAATTAACAGTTTAACCAGTGACTGATGTGAGGAGCTGCTTATAAATTGCAAAGAGGCAATAGAAAGAAAGCAATGCAAAACTAAAAGCAACGGGAACGGAATTTCTTCCCAAATCTTTCCCGCACACACTTTAATAAAGATTTTCTTCTTGAAAACGCTTTGCAAGGCATTGGCTTGCAGTAGCTACGAAATATTAACATTTAACATTTTTACTGAATCTGCCATATGATCCCTGAGTTGAATATGTGTTTAAGGCACCTTCTTCCTAACCGATTGAAATAAAAATTTGACACAAACTGAACTTACAGGCACAAAATTGCATACTAAATTAGATGTATTTGAGTCATTGAATTTTTGAGTTAAGGCGATTACATGATTATGAAAGAACAGACTGAAAATCGGTCAACCGCTCATTGGATTTGCATTCAAAATTCCAATAGATATGTAGCGTAAGCCTTATAAACCAGATAATATCCTTCGAGCTGAAGGGTCCCTTTTGCTCGATCGGTATATTACTTGGCTACAGGACCAAACGTCGCAGGTTTGTACCACGACCTTCAATCCCTACATTGGTGACCCGGACGTGATATGAACACGCAACCAGACACATATATCAAATCTGTGCAACAAATGTTATTCACCAGTCTCTCTTTATTTTAAGGTTATTGTGTTAACTTATATTCATACAGCCAAACAGACATATTTTCTCTGAACGTATCTTGCTTAAGATTTGATAGAAATCTACAAATTCGGTGTAAAAACCATCCGTGTAACTCAAAATATTTATGAATTATATTTACCACTGGCAAACATTTTTGAGAAATGTGTTTTTCGACTTCATTCGAACAAAAATCTCGAATCCACAATTGCTATTGATTACAATGTATTCACGCAGCCTAAACTCTATACTGCATTTGCATCCACATAAAGTAAAGAAAAATAATATAAAAAAGTCATAATTGCATAAATTTATCGGACATCACAGTCATGTGACAACTCTACCAGATTCGTGCTTTGAAATTATTGCTTGACTCAACGACAGAAGTACATATTTATTTAAGCCTATGTATATATCTAGATGATATTACTCGGCATAGTTATTCAGTGGCTACTTTTCGACAAATTATATCGCGAAATAATTCAGATTAATTATTTTATTACGGAGAAGCAAATATCTTTTGCTGCGCGCATATGATGCATTCCAGTTTGTGGTGACTTATTTTTAACAACTCCATAATCAAACTAACTGTTGAAACACCATTATTGCTTACAATTTGTAGATAATAAAAAATCAAGTGGAAAATAAATCAATTATGATGTTAGTATTCCGTTGCATTGTCATATAAAAACGAATGGTATGAAATTATAACGAATGCTTTTATGTATGTTACTAAATTCCCAACAAAAGAATGAAGAAGGAAATTAAATCCAAACGTAATAAAATAGAAAAAAAGAATAGGAATCAAGTGTATCAAAAATGCATCTAAACGTTTTGCAAGTTATCATAATGGATGTCGAGATGGGGCTGAATGTATCTAATAAAAATTCAGTTCATCTGATTTTGTCATCTCGCTTATATGCAGCAACAAAATAAATTAAAAACAAACAAACTAGAAACTTAAATTAATGTTACTTAATGAACAGGACATTAAACTAAAAGCGAATTACAAGTTAATTTTGTTTTAATGATAATTTTTCTAAATGAATTTAATGCACTTAAATTAAAATTAAATGCATTCATAAATATAAAAGGATAGATACCTTTATTTTGGAATCAATTTCATGTTAAATCAAAATTAATAATAATTAGAAACTAAATAAAGATTTTACTTTATTTACTGAAGCAAATGAGACACTTACCCTATATTTCAGAATTATATATATCATTGCATTGATGAAACACTTTTGGAAAGAGTCCCATCTGCATAAAGTCGTTCGCTACATCTGTCTACATGAATAACTTATCCAGGATTTACTTTCTTTCTTAGTCTTATCCCTTAAAGTATTTGATTTATGGGAAAGCGTTGAAAACTTCTGTTCAAAGTTACATAATTTCGAGTCGATGACCTTTTACTAGACTTTCTATCTTTTTTTTTCTAATCTACTAGTCACATTCCAGATTTAAAAAAATAGTAGGTATCTATTGAAAAATAAACATTACATAAAAACTTTTATAAATTCAAATTAATATAATGCATTATATGACAGAAATTAAAAAATCTTTAAAGACATTAAAGCATATAGATAAATATAATTACTGTGAAGGTTTTACGAGAAATAAAAATATTTTTTTGAGTGAGTATCTATTGATTTATCTTATCTAATTTATATGAAAGGTTTAATACTTCACTCATAATTTGACCCAAATAGCGCAGATGTTAAATACTGCTTTCAATTTCTATCATTTTTCTGAGAAATCAACATTTCCATGTTATTAAACATTTTTCTTATGTATGCTTCAAACACAATGAATTTAATTGGCTTTTTTTAGTCACAAATTCAACGCAGTTTTAAATATATCCTTGAAACGTTTGCTGATTTTAATCTAACACTTGATGTATTTCTAAGGAATTAAATATTACATGTTCTATTTTATAACTCTGAGAAATGTTGTTGTCATCTATTATAATAATAAAGATGATTGTGTGCACATGTCCATAAGTGTATCTGTTAGCACTTTACGTTCCTGCTTGTCTGACCTACAGCTACAAAATTTCATTTGGTGTCATGAAATCCGGGACTGATCTCCAATAGAAAGATGTATGTAATCAATAAATAAAGCATATATAAGATACAATTAAAATAGCATCTTAGTATCTGATAATTTGGCAGAATCATGGATTTGAAGTTGTTAATATTTTTAAATCTATCTTATAGATTTGAAGAAAACTATATATAACCTACATTCCCAGCGAACCATTATATGGCCAATGGCATATAGTGTAAATTAATAGTAAAGATGAATTTGTGAATATTTGCGTGTATGCTTTTTAGCACTCAACAGACCAAACTATTTAACACACAGTTACCAAATTTTGGCACATGTAATCTTTAAGGTGTGGAATGCATGCGATGAAGGGATTTTATTTAAAATTTTAATTAATTAGAAATTAATCTGAAATTTGGTGATTTCTCGCAATAAATCCGAAAATATTAATCGCAGAAAAATAAGTTTTACATCGTTTTAAATTTTTGGAAAGATTATAACCCAACAATAAATTTTATACTAATTCAAAAGATAAGAAAAATATTTTTAATGTTCCCAATTTAATGATTGTGGTTAAAATCTAAATAAATTATGAAAATATGAATATTATTTTTTATGAAAATAGACCTTTTTTAGATCATCTACCCTCTCAAATAAGATCTGACAATCAGTTAGATGCATTTTTTTGCTTTAAAAACGTGATTTTTAAATGAAAATAGTAATTTTTGATACTGGTTTATACCTTCAAGGCTAATAGAAAAATCAAAATATTTTTAGTTAGGAGTTGATAACATAAATTGACAGTTTATTGACAGAAACAGTGCTTTTTCTTATGTGCGAATAATAAGATTAATGCTAATGACTTCGATAGCTTAATAAAGGTGTTTGTGGACCAACAAATTGTCATATCGTATAGCTAAATAATACTTCTTTTAATCTGAAACCATGATCTTCAGCTAAGCAAAATCATGGTCTTTCTCTCGCTTTGAATGTTTCACTTCATTTGTAAACAGCATAAAAATTATAAAAGTTTAAAATGAAATCTTCTATGAATATTTCCGTGTATCATGTCAAATCATAATTTCTTGAACGGCCAGGCACCACGTGCTCGTGCAAGTCCAATTATATTTTTATTCATTTTAATCGTTTCATTGAATGAGTCCCTTTAGTATTGCAAAAGATCCAAAAAGAAAAAACTTTGTCTCGCATTTATTTTTTAAAAAAAATATCACATTTCATATTTATTTCATTTCATATATTCACACGTTCAAAATGACAAATTTCTAGGTTTTATTTGCTGTAATCCTTAACTTATTTCTTTAAAAAAATCAAAGCATTTGTAAATGTAATGGCAACGCTTTTTTAAAAGCTGATTTTTTGAGATGCTCGTGCAAGTAATAAAATTTATCTTTTTCGCTTACGGAATTTTGTTGATGCCACAAACCTCATCCCCCCCAAAAAAACATCATGTTCTGACATAATAAAAAGCACAATTAATACATATAAGAGTAGCGATGCAATAATATTTATTTAATATTTTCGTTCAATTTTGCAGAAATGCAGAATTTTAAATTTACATGAAACAAAATCTTTTTGAACTGTCTATGATGGATGTATTATAAATCTTGGAAAATTTTAACATCTTTTCATAAATATAGGCTGTGCGAATCTTTTTACTTTATTTCATGTTTTCGATAAGTAGATATACACACAATTATAATTAATTCTATTCATCTGCGTTCATGAAATTAGTTGTTTTTAATTTAAAATTAAACACTACTCTTATTTTAATTTCTGAGTAGCACAGACGTTTTGTTTTCACATCTTTTCAGGGCCTAATTCCTGTAACTTTAAAAGTCTAATGTGGAATTATAGCATAACCTGCAAATTCCACTCTGAAAAAAAATTCTGAATCAGCTATTTTTTGTAAAATTTGCCTTTTGAATTTATATAAGCTTTGAGTATATTTTCTCTGTTCCTTCTATAATAGCATCGTGCTGAAAGAAGCTACTTTGACATAGCTTAACAACAACAACAACAAATATCTGAAAAATATGGCTAAAAATAGTGTTATTTAAAATAATCAATAATTTTCTTTGTTGAATTCTAGATATTCACCAAATCAAAGCAGTGGAAATAATTCGTATTAAGGGGAATAATAAGGATGGTTTGTAAAATTATATTAATAAATGGAGAATTTGAGTGAGAAATATCGTTTCTATATTATTATAGAAGCAATATATTATTAAAATTATGTTGGAATTGATTGTAAAGTAGATATGTGGAATCTCCGAAAATTTTAGCCATTTGCCTTGAGTATTTTTCCAAAAGAAGGATAAAACATATTGTCCAGTAATTTGATATTTTTAAAGTAACCTTAAATGATCTCAAAATGTTGCTCTAAGAGGTTGCATAATATAAATAATGATTTCTTGATAAATATACTTTATTTATTGCATTTTGAAACCCATGAAATATGTGAATAAAACAACTATATAATTCTTTGAATAACTATTAAATAATTATATAATAAATCTATCAAAGTTTCAACACTAAAAAAATATACAAATGTTTATTATTGAAAAAGTTCGTATCGCTGATAATCATTACTCAATAATAAAGTTAACCAAAGAAATTAAAAAGGCTTTAAGGATGAAAATTTGCATTTGTACATAATCAATTTGCTAATTTATTTAAAGCGTCGAATACAACTGGTCTTGATCTGTAAATATTAGATTTCAATTAATTCTCAATATCTCAATCATCCATTCAAGGGAATTTCTTTCATACGGACTCTCGAAATAGGCTGACATTAAAAAAATCGTAAATTGTTCTGTGATCATATATTAAATATTAGGCAAAGAAGCATGAAGTATTCGTCATCTAAATTCAGGTAAATAATATTCTTCATCACAAATAGGATTTTTATATTTTCCAGTCAATGAAATTTTTTCATTTAACTTTTGATTAAGTTTTTTGATAGCTGTAGACTGAGTCTTCAGATTTTACTATCTGTAAAGCACGTCAGACATTTAAAATATCTATTAAAATGGATAATTCCTGTTAATATATTAAAAGGCAAGTGATATATATAATGCCTTTTATATAAAAATATATTATTTAAAATATAGAAAAATGTATGTTATAATATTATTTAATTTTTTAATACAGAAAAATATTTCAAGACTTTCCTTAATGGAATAATAAAAATAGTACATACATTTCATTTACACAATATTTCAAGCATAAGAACATGAAAAAGCTTTTTTTTTCAACATTAGAAGGATGCAATAAAAATTCCGTATTCGTGTTCATATGCTTGCAATGTGTGTAAATGAAATATATGTACTATTTCTATTATTCCATTAAGAGCGCCCTTTGAGTTTTTCCTTACAGTTCTTCTGTTACTACAATAGAGCAGCATTTACAGAATAATTTTCTTCACAGGTTTTTCTTTTCTATCCTGCCCTCCGTTTTGCTTTCTTCCTCCAAAAATATTCCGTAATTAACCGTTTTTGTGATAGATAGACGAATGAGATAAATCAAAATATAAAATTGATACTTTACATATTGTATTCGGAAATAAGCTATCTTATGGAATAAAAACTATACTGATAAAAAAAATGAAATCTTTAAAGTACAGAATGTAAAAAAAAATATTTAAAAAATTGAGAATTGGAAAAGAAACATCCTGCGCAAAAATATGAAAAGTGAAAATAAAGAATTTTTTCCACTACAAATTTGTTACATATAATACTAATTATAAGTAATAAAATTACAAATAATAAGATTTTGATAGATTTGATCGGAAGAAATGTATATTCTAAAAAATTATAGACAGAAAATAAATTTATAAAAGTAACTACTTTTCATCAAACTTGTTTATTGATTTTAAAATTCAGAAGCTCAAAT
>JAOUZG010040955.1:4058070-4160984 GCA_026289955.1 Argiope argentata | reverse complement strand
ATCGGCTCGACCGATTCGGCTAATTTTTATTTTAATATTTTCGTTAAGACACGAGGATGGTTCTTATGAAGAGAAAAAATGAAAAAACTGCGTGGAAAATAGTTAAAACGATACTTTTATTACTTTCCCGCCAAAAATCTTCATTTCCTTCCCCCACACCAACCGAGTAAGATAGCAGGAAGTAATAAATTATCATTTGTTTAAAAAGAAATGCGCGAAGTCAGTTGGTTTTCCTTTATAGATAGCGGGATGTTTAAAAAAGAAAGAAAATTCTTGCTTTTATTATTAGTCTGTATGGATATTTAATCTATGTCTGCTCAAAATAAAGTCATAATAAAGTAATAAATAAAGAAAAAAAGAATAACAGAGTGCAAAAAGGGTTTGTAGAAAAAAAAGTAGTGAAGAAAAAAAGAATAGAAAAATAAAGAAAAAAAAGGGTGTGTGTGTGTCACCATTATTTCCTCTGTGCGCGGCATTTTCCAAGCTGTTTTTTAAACTTTCGCATCTCTTGAAAATCAATTGTGTCTTTATTTGTTTAGGGTGTTTACATTTATGAAAATTTGAATCTCATTATTCTATAAAAACGTAGAATCTTAGACCCTTCCCTCCCTCATTTAGGTAAAATATCAATTCCGGGGCAATCATTGCTCGGATAGAAAGAGAAAGACGAGTAGTACAAGGAACAGAACATCTGATAAAAATAATACTAAGTAATACTATAAATGAATTATATGATTATCAAAATTTGTTTGGTTTAAAAATATTTTGGTGAAAAACCTGTTATGAGACACAGCTACATAAAATATTATATGAAAATTTTAGTGAGCATTAATACTGGCGAACCGACTGGTCGCCAAAGGTGGCTAGTATATATATATAAATGCAACTCGAAATGCGTTGCTAAGCGCAAAACTGGAGAACGGCTTGACCGATTCGGCTAATTTTTTAAAAATATTTTCGCTAAGACACGAGGCTGGTTCTTATGGAGAGAAAAAATTAAAAACTGCGTGGAAAAGAGTTAAAACGACACTTTTCTTACTTTCCCGTCAAAAATCTTCATTTCCTTCTCCCACACCAACTGAGTTAGATAGCAGGAAGTAATAAATTATGATTTGTTTAGAAAGAAATACGCGAAGTCAATTGGTTTTCATTCATAGATAACGGGATGTTTAAAAAAGAAAGAAAATAGTTGCTTTTATTATTAGTCGGTATGAATAATTAATCTATGCCTGCTCAAAATAAAGTCTGGGCTGGGAAGAAAAAAAGAATAACAAAGGTAAAAAAGGGTTTGTAGAAAGAAAAGTAGTGAAGAAAAAAATGATAGAAAAGAAGGGTGTGTGTGTCACCATTATTTCGTCTGTGCGAGGCATTTTCCAAGCTGTTTTTAAGCTTTTACATCTCTTGAAAACCAATTGTGTCTTTATTTGTTTAGTGTGTTTACATTTATGAAAATTTGAATCTCATTATTCTATAAAAACAGAATTTTTGACCTTTCCCTCTACCATTTAAGTAAAATATCAATTCCGGGACAATCATTGCTCGGATAGAAAGAGAAAGATGAGTAGTGCAGTGAACAGATCATCTGAAGAAAATAATAATAAATAATACTATCAATGAATTATATGATTATCAAAATTTGTTTGGTTTAAAATTATTTTGGTGAAAAACCTGTTATGAGACACAGCTACATAAAATATTAGCGAGCAAACTTTAGCGAGCATTAATACTGGCGAACCGACTGGTCGCCAAAGGCGGCTAGTATATATATATGTATATAATGAATCAATATTTAATATCTATATCTAATATAAGAGGAAAAAATGTAATAAAAATCATTCCATGTGACTTCGCAATAAAAATAAATGTAATTGCTGCGCTGCCAAAATAATTTTTCTCTTATTCTTCTATGCCGAATGAATTTTAAAATTGAGCTTGTATATCATAATTGATCATAATAATGCAAGAACCTTAACTGATTTTCCATTATTGTTAGTAAATTATTGTGCTTTTCCTTTATAAATGCAGAAAACATAACAGAAAAATATTCGAAGTGGAATAAATGGTTTGTTTGTTTTGAATGTAATGTAAATCTATTTTTTGGAAGAAAAAAAAGATTTATCACGTGGTTTGTAATTTATTTAGTGTAAGCTTTCTATTTACAAATAATTAATATTTAGTACCTTAAAGCGTAGTAATGCAATGTTCAATTTCAAATGAGTCAAACAAAAAAATTGCTTTGCGTTTAAATACGAAAATTGTGTGCATCCAACTTGCATAGACATAAATGGACGGATCCCGTGGTTATGTTAGTTTTATTTCACGAGTTGAAGATATCTGTTTCCTTCCGATGATGCATGACTTCATGTTAATATCCGATAATAATATTTAACAGAAAAATAATAAATATATATTATTTTATAGCAATTGAAACAAAAAATAATATCAATTATCTATATTTTATTTAATAACATAATTATATAATTAGCGTTCAAAATAAAAAAATATATATTACTCCATTTCTCATTATTATTTGTAAACAAAATTGGACTGATGTAAAATATATCTTAATGCATTTAATTTTTCGTAATTGAAAATTAAATTATGGTATACGGACTGACAATGAAAAATATCCAAATTTGTAGATTCCTAACAAATTAAGAAAAAAATCCATTCAGAGAGAATTTGTCTATTTGGTCTTCCGAATAAAAGTGTATACGATAATGGCAAAGCGTAACAAACTAGGTTGATAAAATTTGATATGTATATTTAACATCTAAAATGTAGTAATAGAAGTGATTCTTTTAACAGGTTCATTGTCTGTCCATCAGTACTTTTTCATGCTTATAAAAACGACATTTTAAAAGAGTAACTTTTTAAGTAAATTAAATTTGGTTCATAGTTTTTCAATGTCTAAGTGTGGATCCTTACCGGGATTTTACAGATATGATGAAAAGATGACCTGCCAATCTATACTTTCGCATACATGTAAGTGCGATAACTGAGTAGCGCAATAATTAAAATGAAATTTGATATCTGACCTTGTAAATACAATTGTAGTTCCGCGCCATACTGTGGTTTTAATTATTAGTAAGAGAAGCAATTTTCATGAAATAAATGTTTAATTTTGGTGATACTTGAGTATTAACCATATGTTAGCGATTAATCGCCAGAGAAAATTCACCAAAGGTCGTACTCTGAATTCTGTAAAAACTCTAAATTCACGCCGATCGATATTTCGTAACTAATTTTCGCCAACATGGTGATATTAAAATACATGCATTTGTTTACTGTTCTACTAAGCACATAACTTCCATGTGTAGGATTATGAAAATAATATGAACACTCTTGACTTTTATGGTCCTACCTGAGGTTCACAGCTTTATACGGCTGGGTTTAGAGATTCACACTTCTATGAGAGAGTATGCAAGAAAATTTGGGAGAGACCACTCTTGATGTTTTTACTGTCATTTTACTGCAAAAATTTTAAAAACTCAGAAATGAATAGATAAAAAGAGATTACAAGGATCTGCGAACGTTAAATGCAATCTTATTTTAATGTCATAAAAAGTTATTTCTAGTTCGAATTTATCTTGCAAGATTTACAAATTGTTTTAGAGCTCGATACAATAAAAAATTGAATAATTTATTATTTTAAAGTTAGAATTAATTGAAAGATTGAAAGCTAATTGAAATGAGATTTCTATGCAATAATAATCAGATATTTTCCAAAACTAAATATAATTTATTTATTTAATAATCAATCAGAGAAACAGTTAGAAAATCATTTCAGTAACGAACTATGCATCAATAAACATAATTTTATTATTATTATTATTTTAAATGAAATGTAACACGATTTAGACTACATTATTTAAAATTAGTTGCTTAGATATGCAAAAAAACATCCAATATTGACTTTCTGGTAAGATTATGGAAAAAATATCATGCAAGTTATAAAAGAAAGAAAAATAGTAAATTAAAATGAAATCTTTTATGCATATTTCAATGTATCATACCAGAACATCATTTCTTGAACGGCCAAGCACCACGCGCTCGTGCAAGTTGAATTATATTTTTATTCATTTTAATTGTTTCGTTGAATGAGTCACTTTAGTATTGAAATGATAAAAAAAAACTTTGTCCCACATTTATTGCTTTAAAAATATCATATTTCCTATTTATTCCATTTCATATAATCACGGGTTCAAAATGACATTTTTCTAGGTTTTATTTGCTGTAGTCATTAACTTATTTTTTTTTTAACCAGAGCTTTTGCAAATGTGATGGCAACGCGTTATTAAAAGCTGATTTTTTGAGATAACATTGTGCAGAAAACATTTTTTTAAAAACTTTTTGCTTACGCATTTTTGTTGATGCCAAAAACCTCATTCCAAAAGCAGCATCTTCTGACATTGAAAAGAAGATAAAGAATTACCCAAAATATAGTTTCTAAGAAAATATTGCGAATATGTTGTTGTTGTCGTATTCCGCTTTAGAATGGAAGGAGGGGTGCTGTAGCTTCTGAGGGTATTGTAAATACAATTCAGCTATATGCTTGAAACACATTTCTTGAGTCGGCAATGAAATACAACGTTTAAATTTAACAGTAAATATCTGAAAAACAAACGGTTCAGTCATTAAGTTAACGAACTTAAGTGAAATGCTTCATTGAGAATACTGTACAGTTGTACTGAGGTAGGGGTTAAATTATTTTATAACTAATAAAATGAAATCTATTATAGATATTAGGAACAAATACCTATAATTTTTGTATTAAAATGCTGTCATTGGTAATACTTTCTGTCTTTTACCAGGATTATGAAGCAAGTCTATTGTCAGGAATTTTAGATTATTTCTGCTATTCAAAAACCACCGTATTGATTGCAGTTTTTTCCAAAATTATTATTGCAACTTTATTATTTGAACTAATTTGAGTCCAAATGAATTTATGAGAAATAAAATCACTTGAATATTATGATTTCACCATCATTAGTTTAAAGCATATTTGAGGAATTAATCAAATCAAAATTTACAATGAGATTAAACAGTGTACACGAAATATAGAGTAAAATCTCTCTAAAAACGTCCAAAGAATTGACTGAAATCCTATCTAAATACTTTAGAGAATTTGTAAATATCTCAACAGAACTCACCTGTCAGGAAATTAAAAATCGTTAAGAATATTAATTTAGTACACATTATTTCCACCAGACGAAAATGTTTGGATATTGATTTCGTATATATAAAAATTTGATATCAAAGTGAAAAAAAATTTATTTAAAATGTCCTTTATTTATACCAATGTGTCTTTTAATGCTATATAATTTTTTTACTATTCCCTGCATAAAAACTCGGTTTTTCTTTTTATACGGTATTTGGTATAATAAAAAGATATCTTTTTAAATTGCTGAATGTGATTTTTGACTTAACTTATCGAATTAAAATTTCCTTTTAATTCGATCGCTTTCTTAATTGAATTTAAGATAAAAATTTATTGAGACTTTATTTTAATCTTTCAAAAGACAAAAACAATGTTTAAAATATGGAAGTTTATTTCTATAACATATCAAAGAATCGCAGCATTTTCAACAAGGCACAAGAGGGGAAAAAATAGGGTTAAAGGCACTTTCCATAATGCTAAAAAAATAGAACAAAAATAAAATTAAGAAAAAAAAGTATCTTTTTTAAAAAATAAGACTGCAGATGAGAATTATTTTATTCTACGATTTCCAAGGGGAAAAAAACGGAAAAACCTTCTGAAAAATAAAAAATAATCTAGGTCAACATGGCCGGTTACTCTTCTTCAAGAAATCTAAACATACGACCTTGGGCACTCTGTCTGAAATGGAGAGAACGCGGTTTCCTGTTTCTAGATTTTATAAATAATTTCTAGTATAGTTGTGTAAATATCAGAGCGGCTTTCTATTTTAAGGTCCAGCCGACCCTTACCATTACATTTCTCCCTCTGCAAGAATATCTACCCAGTTAAAAGATGATCGTGTGGCCCTCGTTCAGCTCTTGAGAGTGTTGTCTCTGCAAAGGAAGGGTAATTGAGGGAAATATCTCAGAGAATTTTAGTTTTTATTTCCTCTGTCAGCTTGCAAAGGTTCTTCAAAATGTTACATCATAGAAAAAATATATTATGTAATATATGTGGAAAGGGTTAATCATGCCTATCTTGACATTAAAATTGTTTTTTGGGTTAATTGTTAATTTTTTTGCCGTTAAAGATTTAGATTTTTTCATTTTTTTAAATTTATCCCATAAAAATACATATATGTAAGATAAAAAAAAAAGAGGGTATTTTCACATTTTTAGAAGGATTCTAATAAAGAGTTTTTTTTAATAAAAAATCATATATACAAGGTGTTGACGAATTCGATCGACAGATTCACGGAGGTGATTGTAGGCATCGAAAGAATTGAGAATCACCATATAACATAGGGTACCAAACGACGTTTAATGGGTGAAAATCGCAAAAATTTAGGGAATAAGTTGGAAAACCGTTGAAAACTGAAAAAAAATTAATAAAGAAATAACAAATGATGTTTCAGCTATGATTTTTTTAGGCAACAGAACATTATTTTAATTTTTTTTCATATGGATAACTTGCAGATTTGATGATTCAGGGGATCTTAAATTACTGAAATCGAAAAAATAGTTTTAGAACCCTTATCTCCAAAAATATTAAATCTCGAAGAAAAATAAAAACAAGAAAATGTAAGGAATTTTATACTCTTGGTATAAGCTTGGTATATTTGGTATAAGCAAGTAGTGTGAAAACTGAGGAGTTTTTAATACATTCAAGGAAAACTAAAACGCGCACCAAAACACATCGTTGCAACATCGGTACCGATGTTTGCAGAGGGTGTTGTCAAATTTAAAAAGTAAATCAAAGCTGGGATAATAGGTATTAAGTACATGGAAATTTCCATAAAACATAAGGTCTCAGGTGTCGTTTATTCGTTGAAAATCTCAAAAGCAGATATCGAGAAATCAGCGAGTCTACTGAAGAGAATGGCTTTATGAATGGAAGGACTAGGAAAAAGGTAGTCGTGAAGAAGCCTCCTCGTATGTAAATTTGGCAAGCTTTCGAGAAAAATTACTGCTGCAAGCAGGTATTCATTAATGTAGAATTTATTACCGTTAAACATTCGCAAACAGCATGTTAAATATCACGGGTGAAATTAAAATGCCTTGGTGTATTAATGTAGGTATTCACTGAAGGAACGTGCTGCAAGAAAACAAGGCGTCAATGAGGCTTTCGGGCAGAAAATACAGTACTAATAGATGATGATGTGTAAATATTCATATTAAACTTCAGTTGTACGTTTGGCGAGATAGTAATATAGAGATTTTTGAATGATCAAACTGGCTTAAGAGACGGTTTCTTTTTCTATCCTACCTTGTCAATTATTCTAATTAATTACGCCATTCTCCTCGCCGGGTTCATTGTTATTTCAGCGTCTGTATTTGAGGTTTTCACCGAATAAACGTTACCTGTGCCCCTATGCTTTCTGGTAATTTTTCTTCTCCTTAATGCCTCTTATCTCCATGTTGAATTCATATTCTGAATTTGATTACACCTTCTACCAACATCGGCAACAATGTGTTTTGGGGTTTGGGGCTTTTTTTTTATTATCTTTAAAAATCCATAATTTTCATACGACATGCTTATATCCAATGAAAGAGTATAAAATTCCTTTCGATTTCAAGTTATTTTTTTTCAAGTTTTAATATTTTTGAAATGTAAGGGTTCTAAACCACTTTTTCGTTTTCAGTAATTTATGACTCATTGAATAATCAAATTGGCATGTTACTTACATGAAAAAAATGTTTAAGAATGTACTTTTGAATTAAAAAAATTATATTTAAACATTTGTTACTTTTTTATTAATTTTTTTTGTTTCCAGCAATTTTCGGACTCTCCATATTTTTGCCATTTTCACCTACTAAACGTCACTTGGGACCCTATGTATGTACCGCTGGCAAATTCAGAGGGCTAATATTAAGCAGAAAAAGAATAAAGAATCACTATACAATATGGTGCCCCAAACGTTGTTTAGTAGATGAAAATCGCAAAAATATGGGGAGTTGAAAAATTGTTAAAAACTAAAAAATCAATAAAAAAGTAAAAAATATTGTTTTAACTATGAATTTATTTTATGTGACAGCATATTTTTAAAGATTTTTTTTTCATGTAGGTAGCCAGTGGATTTGATGAAATAGGTGGTCATAAATTACTGAAAATGAAAAAGTAGCTTAAAACCCATATTTGCAAAAACATCAAATTTTAAAGAATAATAAAAGGTTGACAATTTAAGGAATTTTAAGCGCTATGATTTGATAAAAGTGCGTAGTGTGAGAACTGGGGAGTTTTAAAAATACTAGAAGATTTAGTTAATGACTATTGTCCTTGCTCTAAAGGCTCTTATCCTTGCTCTTTACCTTTTGAATTTGACAACGCTCTCTGCTAACATCGGCAAAAAAGTTTTCTGGTTCCCATTTTAGTTTTTCTTGAATATCTTTAAAACTATCCAGTTCCCACTCTACGCGTTATCTCAAATAATAGAATATAAAATTCCTTAAATTTTCAACCGTTTTTTCTTCTTCAATTTTTTTTATATTTTTACTATTATAGTTTACAAACTACTTTTTCCTTTTCAGTAATTTACTACCATTTGAGAATCATGATTTATCAATTCTGCAAGATGTAATCTTTTTTGTTTCTAACATTTTTATAATAATTAACAATCTTATTTTTATATGAATGAAAATTTATAAACGTAGAATTAATTTCTAGAAATATTAAACAACTTTTTTTTTCTGGTGAGAGAAATTACAATAAATAATTATCATCATTTAAGTTATGTTTATAATTATTTCTTATTTACAAATTAAATTATTCGTGTGTTGGATAAATGAAAATTTGTTTGTGCATAAAAAGGGAGTAACATATTAATTAAATTTTATCGAGGTTGTTAAATTAATTTAAATCATTTTAAATTTTAAAAAATACACATTTATGCTTGTAATTATTTTTCTTTTAATATTTAAATTATAATTTAGGTATTAGGAAAATATTTAATTTTTTGTATAAAAATAACAATTTTATTAATTAAAACTATACGCAGATTATTAATTTAACTAAATAACTTTGATTTCAAAAACGCATTTATATTTTTTTCTAATTTTTAAAATCAAATTATAACTCGAATATGAGAAGAAACCTCTATTTCTGTATAAATAATAAGTAACATATAAATTAAAATTATCGGCAATTATTAATTTATTTAAAATAATTTTGAATTTAAAATCATGCATTTTTCTTTGTAACTTAAAATGCATATATTAAGTATAAAAACATTTAATTTTGCATTAAAAAATATATGTTAATTAAAAACAAATTATGTTAATTGTCTGAAATTTGCTTTTTTAAATTTTAAGTAGTTTTAAAAAAAATTTAAAGAAAGAAAGGATACATCTAGGACAGCTCTCTAATATTTCGCTTACGAAGTGGTTGCCTTGTCAACCATGCCATTCAGACGCAGAATCCGGGGAAAAGTGATTGTTATATTACCAGCAAACAGTTTAAAATTTATTTTCTCAGCATTTGCTTGTTATTGCACTTTAATATTTTATTGAATGGATTTCCTTAAGGCAGGGGTTCTCAAACTTTTATACATTGCGACCCCCTTTTTAGACTAAGTATTTTGGCGACCCCCCTCCCAAGTTTTAACTCTGTCTAAAATTTAGACAGAGATTTTGAAAATTTTACACGTACTCAAGAGTTTGTAGAGTATGTGTCGGGTATTGGCGCCACATCCCTTGACACTTCATCTTTCTCCTTACTAGTATCATCTCATCTCGAAACTTTGAAAAGTTTACAGATTACATTCCAGTTAAGGATATGAGTGGGGTTGTGTGTATAGTCAATCCGTTCAGTGAGTAACCCATAACAAAAGTTGAGCTAAGTGTCCGTCATCATGATCAACTGATAGAGATTTTGTGATCAGTCGGCTATAGTAACTTTTAACAAAGCTTATATCGACAAATTTTGGATACGTATAAAAAGGAATACCCAGAACTGTCCACAACAGCATTAAAAACTTAGATGACATTTTCTACATATTACAACTGTGAGCAAGGATTATCCATAATGATAAATTAAAAAACAAAATCAAGAAATCGTTTGACACAGGAAAAATGACATTGTTTTGTGTGTTACGAAGCTCATTCCAGACATTAATAAACTGGTTAGTTCCAAAAAACCCCTCATGTATCCCATTAACTAATAGAACACAAAAACGAACTCGTATGTGTATCGAAAGCTTTATGTGTACTCTTTTTTTTAAATAAAAACTACAGCAATAAATTAAATTTCTTTAAACTTTTCTTCCATATGTCGAGACACCCATGGGGATCGTGACCCACTTTTTGAGAAACCCTGCCTTGAGGTATATTACCACTATATTAAAAGCCATCTTGAACTCAATTTTTCAACTTTAGTCCTCCTCTTGTTAATTGAGACATAATGCAAATTAAAAGTGGATATGTCTATTCAATAAATAGAAATACATAATGTGTTTTTCAGAAACTGTCATTGATGATGAACTTCTACTGTTCCAAAGGTGATAATTTTGAAAACTGATATCTCTATCTCAATTAAAGCAACATTTATCAACCCCAAATTGCATTGCTCAGAAAAGAGAGATGTGATTTTACCTAAGGTAGGGCTAAAAGTAATTCCAGTGTTATAATAATGAACGAACTCAATAAATATTGGATAAATGCGAAAGAATTTACTAGGATTTTCTCAACATGGTTGATTTTAAAATGTTGAATTTTGGGCTGACTGTTTATACATTAGAATGAGATTAGTCTGAAAAATAAGCCAAAAAGTACTTCATAATGAGTCACCCTTCCTTCTTCCTCTTCAGGGAAACAAGGACACTGTAGTTTGTAATCACTAAGTTTCTGCATAAAAACACTTGTAGAGGATGTCAGGATTTCAGTAAATTACATTTGCATTCTTTTATATTTAGGCAGACATTACAATCACATACAGCACAAATTCTCAATATATCTAAACATTCTTTATTAAAGAAACAATGTAATTCTTCCAGAAATCACTTAATTGCTTGCAAAGAATTTTATTTTCTTGCTTGGCATCCCAGTACTTCTTTAACCTGTATCAAATGCTCATTATCTCAAGATTATCTTCCGACATAGTTACAACTGTTGACCAACCAAAATAAACAACATTAGTTAGATCATGTGACAATGCGATGATGTACTACTATTATCACACTAATATTTGTACAGATTTCTATATTGAATAAATTCGTATTTCTGAAATAAAAGTTTTCACATAACGGCATAATTAGTCTTATATTTAAAAATAGACATTGAGTATCAGCATTATTCAGTAACTAGTAAGTTGTGTAGATAAAAATGAGAAACTTTGCGTATGCACAAATGAATGTAAGTGAAACGTTTTACTAATTGTCATTTTTATGAAGGACGTATAAAAATTTAATTTTTGAAAGTTTTTTGCTGCCAATCTCCATTGGAATCAAAATATTTTCATACAATTTTCTATCCTATTAAATGAAATGGCGTAATTAATTAAAAATATATGATTAGATGTAGTATTTAGAAAAATAAAAGACTTAAAAAAAACTTCTTACATACATTTTTTACATATTCCTGTGAAGTTATTTTTGTTATCTCACTTTAACCACTGAGTTGAAAAGAGCTTTTTCTAAGAGCCAAACCAGCTCGATTGATGGAACCTTGAAAGCAGTAGAAAATAAATGGAAATAAAAACCTTTTGGAAATTTTATGAAAAGTTCTTCGAGCATGCAAATCATGATGTAGACTTATAGTCTGGAAAAAAAGCTGTCAGACCGAGTATTTAAAAAAAATAGTCTTTACATTTCGTACATTAATAAAGCAGGTCCCAATTCTTTCTAAAAATATGAAAAGTTTATAGATACTCAAAAGAATATTATGTTTCCGAATTTATTAAAAAACGTGTAAAACAAAAGTATTATAATGAAAAAATTTTTTAAAAAAATTGTTAAATTAACATTGTTTTGGTTTCATTCTCTGAAATAATACAGAAATATGTTCGATCGAAAAAAAGTGTTTAGAAATTCGAACCCTTATTATCCATTATGATATATAAATTTAGCTTCAATTAAAAACAGAAAATTTTACTACTTTTAAAGATAAAAGATCACATATGATAAGAGACATTAAATCATTAAGATCCCCTCCTTATTCACTTATACGTTTAGTTATATATCCCAAATAATTATACATTCCGAAGATGGAAGAAATGGCCTGATGATAAAATCTCGGATTTGGTATCGAAGCTTTCTATACTGGAAATCCAGTATCTTAGAAAAACTGTCGTGCAGGCGTATCTAATGACCCCTTAATTTATGGATTCTCAATATTCTTATATCTGAAATACTCAAATCAACGACCCATAATTAAATATTAATCAATAGCAGAACTTGTATATTAAAGCTATTTATACAGATAATTAAAATCATCAAAAATATCTGTTTAGAAAGCTAGGGAAGAGAAAGAGTCCTAGAGGGCTTAATCAAACCTTTTGCAATCATGTGTAGGTTTCATGTGCTGCCTTGATATCTTTCTTTCATTTTTTACTTTCTAATTGAAGCTATCAACTTTTTAATCACTAAAATGGCTAAAATTTGTCCAATTAAATGCAGAAAACACATTTTTTTTTTGCTTAAAATAACACCTAATGCTGGGGTATCATTTTTAAAAATTCGTAAATGAAGATCATTTAACTTTTTCAAGTAATTTTTATGTGTTTTTCTTCTTACAAGCAAATAAAACAGGGGGACTTCGGTCTTATTTGAATTGTTGTCCAAAAAGGAAGGCAATCAACTTTAAATCAATATAAATGGATCACTGATGATTCTAATAATATAACTTCAAAACCATTTTAACAATTTGATATTCTTCTAAAAGCTCTATTGAATAAGCAATCCTAAGGGAAAGATTAAAACCTTCAATACACACTGTGAGATGCTGAACATCTGTATCATGAAAAAATAGCACTAGTTCGATGAGAGTCTTGAAATCAATAATTTCAATATATCTTAAAACAATTTGGAATTCTTGTTGATCATCATATTCTTACAAATATTTTATATAATTGAATCAAGATCATCAAAGTTTATAAAACACTTATAAACTTCGATGATCGTGGTTCACTAATATTTTAAATTTTCGAAGGATTTATCTTTTGAAATGAAAAGTACTAAATTTCAATTCGCAGTTCTGACAAAAGGAATCGGTTGATAAAATGATTTGATGCTGAAGATTTTAATACGAACAAATTGTTGTTTTATAATAGTATTGTCGTATTTGCAAGTTTCTAAGACCTCAGAATTCGAAGTCGAGGCCTCCAAGACTTTGGGGTTCGTATTCTTATCAGCAAATTTTTAAGTATGCATGGTAAACTACTTTATCATTTATAATTAGTCTCTGTCTAACTAATAGTAAAAATTACTATTAGTTAGAAATTTTAAAGTTTCATTTACATAATGCGAATTACTAATAATAATTGGTAATTTTATTTATGATTTAGCAATATGTCACCTAATGCCACTGAAAAATAATTTAACATAAATTCTGTCCAAAATTTTCATTGAAACAAATACATTTAGTTATAACTTCTGATCTATTCAAATTGAAGTGTGCTGGACTTTTTATGTCTGTTAGCTATAAATTGTTCATTTATTTGGACTTGTATCAATTCAATTTGAAAAATTATAAAAAGAATTTGCCCCCAAAACTCTTTAGATATTCAAGAAACGACCATTGTTATAATTATGAATAGCCATAAAATTCTATTAAAAAATTCCATTTTATTTATAGGAATTTTACCGGAAATAAAATGGTGAGAGGTAATTTGACTTTTATGCTCAGATGTTTACTGAATTTCCATGTTCCTTAAAAATTCTTTGATGCTAATTTGCTCAAGAACCCGGAAAATTACTTCGATTCTTTTGTTAGGTCCTTTGAGAATCAAGTAAAATTTACATGTATTCCAATTTGTGTGACGGGAAAAAAAAATCTATTTTAAAAGTATTGGTTGAGGTTTATATGTGCTATAGTTGACAATTTTCAGAAAAAAAAATGGAAATTAAATTTGAAATTAACATTTTGTCTCAATTATTAAGTCAATGTTATACTTGAAGCCATTACCAATTAAGAATTTTGAGAACCAGTTGATTTAAACAAGTATCCCCCCTTTTGCATTTTTTTCAAATTTTATTTTCACTACTTTTCATAAAAATCGAAGAACTAAAAATTTTTGTTTTAAATAAGGGCAGATAGAAATAGTTAATTATTGAAAAGTTTTTCTTTCCTTCTTTCAATATAATTAAACTTTCTGAAAAATAAAATAGAACTAAATCTGAAAATTTTATATAAAATGTTGAAGGAATAGTTTTCAGTCAAACAATGATTTATATAAATGGCACTGATAAGTCAGCCTTAGAAAGATTCTCAAAAATAAATTCTTTTATTGAATTACAGCAATTTATAGCTCATCTTCAGTTTTATTTAATAAAAAAGTAAATTAAAGAAAGTCATTTCTTAGTTAAATCCAAAAAACAATTTCTTATTAAGTAATTTATACACATTTATAAGGAATAAAAATGTTGAAGCATTATTTTAATTATGTAATAATTTTTTCAATAAAAACAAAACAATTCTAGATTGGGGGGTGGGAGGCGGGAAACCCAAGAAAAATAGAAAATTTTAGAATATAGCATTGAAAGTTTGTTTATGTCACTCAATAATGAGAACAGCATTAGATTTCTGAGTAGGTTAGATGACCAGAGTCCCCAGACTGATTAATTAAAAAAATGTTTTCAATCAAATAATCAAATTAATTTGTAAAAAAATGCATCTTCATGATACAATGTAGTAATAACATTTTATATGTAATCAAACAGGCTCCTATGTTTCATTACATACGCTTTGTTATTATAGTATTTGTAAGTTACTGAGAATTTGCTTAAATATTATTGCGTATAATTGGAAATGCTGTAAAACTATGACTCAAGCTAAATGTATAATAACAAACATTTTAACTAAGTTACTAGAATAAAAAGTTAAGCTAAAGTAAAATAATATAGTTATATAATATAAAATGTTTAAGCTAAAAAAAAATGTGCTAAAATATGAAACTAAACTGACATTAAAAAGTGGGGTCTTTAATATATAGCATATTGTTTAAGGTAAAAGTTGTTTAAATCTGCAAGCAGTGATCAATAAAATATGCTTAAAAAATATTATTACAGTACAAATAAAAAAAAACAATTTTATTTTTCTCTTATAAAGATAATTATACATTCAAATGTAGATCATAATACATCAGTTATAACAAAATATCTTAAACAGTATAAGTTTATTTTCTATATTAAACATGCATTTTTTTTTCAATGTTGCACAAGCAACCAGTTAAAAATTTCACAAACACACATGCATTTTGCATGATAAAATAATGTGTAGTAAAATATAATACAGAATATTTTATAAAGAATATATTTTCAAATCAGCAGATTTCCATTTCAATTTGTAAGCCATAAAATAATCTAGTTGCATTCTAAATAATATAAGTAATTAAATGATAATTTATTTTAAACACATATTTGAATTAAAATTCTATCCAAAAATATGTAGGGAATCTTCACTCATAAATTAATTCCTCGACAAGGAACACCACAAAAAAATTAAATCGCGTTTATAATTTTACCATTTATTTCATCTGTGTAATAGTTAAGATGCAATATGCATATCTAATTCTCACTTTTAAATTTACTATACACAATATACATATATGGTGTTACAAGAACACCTGGATTGAGAATCAGAAAGAAATGATACATCTCTTCTGATAATCCTTGAAAGACAAATAAGATGGCTTTATAAAGCCATCTTGAAACATTAACATTTGAATATTTATTATATTTTATACAAAATAGATATAGTTTTCGATTTTGATGCAAAATCATCAAGTTATATAATAGTAACACATCACAGTTTTACAGTAATCAAAATATTTATCTGACTGGGAGATTTTTTTTTCAAGCTGTGTTTCAACAAATTACAATATTTAACATAAAATATTATACTACTAATTATCATAATGTTATAAATACAGTTGAGAATAAATTCATGTATTAAAACCTCTTAGAGGTGTGTAACTTTCAAGTTATAGAGTCAAACTACGAAAATATTTTTCCACTATTAATTGGCCTATCATAATTTAATATATAAATATAACAATATATTTAATAAGCACATTAATCAAAGACAATGTGCAATTGAAATTCCTAATTTGTGCATTAGTAAGCAGCATTGTTAAATAAAATAGCACATTTTTAAAATGCTTGTTAATTATTTTCCTAAAAAGTTTAACTTTAATTTCTTCTACAGCAATATTGAGTATGAGAACAAAGTATAATATTCAAAAAAGTTTTTTTCTGGTAGTAGGTTTAAATTCTTTTCCAAAAATCCTAGATTTGTGTGAAGGAAGATCCTTAAGCCGTGAAAGTCGATGCTTCACTGAAGAACTAAAGGAAGAGAGAGAGAGAGAGAGAAAAAAAAACACATTTTAATCAAAAGATTTAAAAATAAATGAAAACTAATAACCAATAATCATTTAGTTACAGTTAAAATCCCATTGCCACAGAACATGTTCATTCTCTATTCAGCTACAGCAGCAATCAATTCCTCAAACTATAGTATTTAATATTCCTTTTCTTAAGCTTAATTTTTTTTTTAATTGGCAGAGCAAGTTGGTCAGAGGCATGCACATACATGCACAATTTAACTTTTTTTAATACTTAAAATCTTTTGCAGGCCTTATTTTTAACGATTTATTTTAACATAAGCAAATGTAAATTAAATTTTATTTTGATTTCAACATTCATTTAAGAATAATAACTACATTAAAACCATTACCAAAATAGTATTCCTACTTGTTTTTCTTTTTCATTCAAAACAATGATTTTTTTAAATATTGCTACTGAAACATTAACAAGCAAACATGAAATTTTTTGCTCTTCCTTTAAAAAGCTTTAATTAGTAGATTCTTCTATAACTATATTATTTGTAGAAATACATTTTTAATTAGACTATTTTTCTATAAAATTTTAAATTCCAGATTTCAAAAAAAAAAAAAAAAATACACCAATGGATTTATATTTATAATGGGATATAATAATTCCTCCCAAAATAAGTTTTAAATTTTTTTTCAGAATTTATAATATTGATTATTGTAATAAAATGGGTCTTAGTTTTGATAAAAAATGAGCAGCGGGAGATTGCTACAAATATTTCAATTAATTCTATAAGCTTAAATAGTTACATGAAACTAAACCTTTTAAAAAACATCCTTCAGAAATGTCTCCAAATAAATGATTAATAAAATACAACATAACTTGATCTATAATATACTGAGTTGTATTCCAGCCACTTAAATCATTTCTGGAATTAATAACTCTAAAAGAGAATTACGAAAATAATGTTTAAATAAGAATTAATGCAGAATTTACCAATTCTTCATCTCAATTGATACCAAAAGTTTCCACTTAGAGACATTAGGATATTCCTCCTCATCAAAATCATAGTCCTGGATCGCTTGATAAATTTCCCGATCCAATTTTGAGAAAGAGGAACTGTAAAACAGAAATTAAAAATATAATATTTTTATCAAAATTAGTCAGGAAAAAGATGTCTTTCATCAGTAAGAAAAGAACAGAAAGAAGACAAAACGATTTAATTAATAAACCATGCATACATACACATACTGTGCATAGTTTCTTAGATAGCATACACTAGTGCACATTATACTTTAATTAATATTATTATGATAGGGGAAAAATAAATATCTGATTCATAATTAACCAGGATGACGAGCACTGATGAGTCAGAATATTAAATTCCATTGCCATTTCATGATTAAATTGATTCCAAATTTTTATTATAACAAAAAAAATTATATATAAATTTATAGTATATATTAATATATTATATAGATATATAATATTTTATATAAATTTTTGGATTATAATTTGATATTTATTTTCTAATGTTAGGAATTTCTCTTTAATGTTGAAGAATCTTTAAATGTTAAAAAGTTTAATAAATTATTCACTGTTAATATTTCTCAAATTACATTATTACAGAATATCATTTAAGTTTACCCTTTGGAAAGGGTTGCAGGGATTTTAATCTAATATTTTCTTTAAATATTATTAATAAAATAAATCAAAAAAGATATTCTAAAATATAATTCTGTTAGATATAAGTATAAATCACAATTTTTTAAACTGAAAACTAGGCAATTTGCATTAGTTTATCAGGAAAATAATAATTAAATATATTTTTAATAATTAAAGCAATAATAATAATAAAAGATAATAATTAAACATAATTAAAGAAAATTTTAATAATAGGATGTGTAAAAATGTTTTTAATGAAAAAAAATTAAGAAAAGTCACATTAAGTTCAAAGATATACAAAAACGTACAAAACATAAATAACAGCGACAATCAATGATATATTACTGTAAATTATAAACAGTTTTCTTAAACAACCAAGTAAATCAGAAAACATATACCCATTCAGAAAAATAGGTTTCATTAATTCACGTTCTGGAGAGCCACAAGGGGATGTAGGAGGAGTGATAAATTCTGGTGAAGAAGGAGGAGTGCCAAAATCATCATCTGAAAAAATAAAACAAATGAGTTATTATATGTTGCTTACTCTATTGTCTTATTCATATATATAATCTTATTATCAATACAATTGATATAAATATTTGAAGAGAAAAATTATGGATGAAACATGATATATAATTCAAGCTATAGAAAAATATATTACAGTCTATAGAACTAATAATTAACTCAATTGATTCAGCAGTCAGGTAAAAAAATAACTTAATAACTAAAGTACTTATAAAGAATTAAATTTCTGTAATAACTGTTATACAATGACTTAATTATTCTTATTCTCCATTCTGAAGATTTTGTGAGGTAAAAAGAAACAGATGCTAAAAGTTAATTTGAATAATGCAAGTATATTTCAAAGATATAAGGTTACATTACTTTTAAGGAGTGAAAAAATCAGAACACAAATTAATAAAATTTAAAGCAAATGCTTAAAAATAAATTCAATTTTTCTGAAGAAAAAATGCTTAAAATACAACTACAATTAAATAAATATCACCATAAAAAATATTGTTGCTTATCAAAATGATTTATAATGCATTAAAAACCCTTTACACAGTTTAGTCCCCCTTATCAAACACAGATTAATAAAAAAAATTAAGTAATGAATATGGATTGGAAAATACCATTCCTTAATAATTTTTGTATTAATTTTATAGACTTTTAAAAATTCCAAAAACTGTCTTTTTCACATAAGTTTAAATAAATAAAAAGAAATTGTATATAAGAGATGTTCAATTTACTTCCATCAAACTAAAATACCTAAATGTTCATATTTTTATACTCAAAAGTTTTGATATTACAGATCAGCATAAAACTGTAAAAAATTGCCACCTGTTAATCTGCTAAAAAAAACCCCCCTTGTTTAAAAATGTGCTTTCTTTACTCATAAAAATTGTAAATATCGCTAAGTCAATGAAAGAAAACATGATTACCCTTTTTAGTTTTCTCAGAAAGTGAATATAACACATTGACTCGGTGCTTGAGAGGATTAATATGAGAAGGAAATTGATGAACCAAGGCAATGCTCTGTTCAGCAGGTTCATCTGCATTATATATAGAAAAGGGTTCTCCATGCTGAAGTTTCTTCAACCGATCTTCCAGAATATCTAAACCTTCCTTTGTAGCAAAATTAGCAAATACATTAAAGTCTGGAAAGTATTCTTGCCAATCAACTTTCATATCCTCTGCTAAATGTCTGTTATGAAAAAAATTACAAAATCCTGAGAATTAATTTTTTTAAATATAATTCTGTAATATGTATTTTACACAGAAAATTACATTATATAAATAAATATCATAATATTGAAGATATTGAGAGATAGATTCACAAAAGAAGGAAAAAAAGTACGTGAAAATCCACTAAAAATGAAAACATTTAAACTAAATTTTTTTATCATTTAATTATCTAGCTTGAATTAATTATCATGTACTTTTTTTTGTTTAATAAGGTATTACATAAATTCAAATACGCCAAAGATGCAAATTCCACCAGGATAGATAACATGAACAGAACAAAATACTGTGATATCTGGAATGGTTTAACAGAAAAATGTACAAGGAGAATCAATAGTAAATTATGGCAAAAAAAAAAAAAAGAGACTATATAATAAATCATTTAGAGCAACTAAATGCTGAATATAATACTGTTTTAAAGTAGAGTTTTGAATAATCATATAATATAATCTAAAATCCTTTGTTATCTAAAACACTACTACATCATTTTAAGGGAAAAAGAAATCTTACCGGCCAATTCTTTCAACGCCCTTCTCAGGATCAGTACGTTTAATTTCGAAGATTTCACCTTGCTCCTCAGGAGTGAATGGAGAATATATTGGAGATGAAGGATTTTTTAAAGCTTTATAAAATTGCTGTGCCTAAATCAAGTATTGATATAATTAATGAGAGCACTTGTAAATTAGCAAAACTCAAAATTATAAAGCAATTAAAATTTTATAGAAATGATCAACACTGTACCATTTTAGGAGACATTGGACCAGCAAAGGCTTTAAGACACAATTTTGGATCGTCATCGATCAAAAGTGATGCACATCCATCGATATCTTTACAAGAACATGGTTTCCCAACAATAGGAGGAGAAACGTCATTACTGGATTTTAATACTGGAACATATAATAAACCTAAAAAAAGATTAAAATTATTTAAAGTCCAAAAAATTCTTGACTATCCCTGGATATCCAAAGTCGACAATTTAAAAATGTAACTAATGAAATTTCAATCACAAATTTAAAAAGTAGTGTTTTAGCATAAATAGCCACATACATTTTTGAATGCAGTTTATCAATTAAATTTTTTTAATAAAAAAAGTAAATCAGTTTCAAAGTGACCAAATAAATAAATAAAAGTCAATTGTTTATTAAACCTATTGATACACAAGTTGTATGAGCCCTATATTCTTAAAAAAAAAAAAAAAAATGCTCAAGAATATTTTTTTTAATGATTTATACTCTTTTGTGGACTTTCTGAGATTGTTGAACTACCCAATTTTACAGATAATTGTGAACTTATGATAAGAAATATGTAAAATATTCTTCTTTATTCATTTCCCCATCCAATAAAAACATACAATGAAAAAAATCTTCATAAATTTCTATTTTAAGATATAAAAAATTTAAATAAAATGTAAAGAAAATTTGATAGTTTCATTTGTATAAAGGAGAAAAGAAAGCATAAAATTGGTGCAAAAAATCCAAGTAATAATAATAATAATTTAAGTAATAATATTTCTTTAACACTAAAATAGGCAGACATTTCGTCCTGAATTTTAAAAATGAACATCAATTTTAAGTTCTATTTGAACTTCATCATTTATAGAAGCAATTTAAATCAATATATTACCTATAACATTTCATTAGCAAATCAATTCTATCACATATTCTGTTGCACAAGCATTACTTTCTTTAAAGCCCTCTTTGTAAATGATCAATTTATGTTTTAAGTAAACAAATGCTCATTTAAAAAAAGTTTTGAAATTGTACAGCAGAGTAACTTTTTACATTCAATATTTAAATAAAATTACCTTCTTCAAATACAGCTTCCATTTCTTCTTTCAAATTAGATGGAACAGAACTTAATCTACTGCATATAGTTTCTTGTGCAGTAAAGCCATCTACATTTCTTTTATCAACATCACATTGTGGATGAGACAATAAGATTTTGCAGCAATCAATGCATCCAAATTTAGCAGCATAATGTAGAGGAGTATCCCCTGTCTGTTGAAGTTAAAAGAAAAAGCTACATGTTAACTAATTCTAATATATTTTAATATTTTCCTATTACATATTTCAACTATCTCATATAAATATCCAAATCTAATATGTTGAACATATATTAATATAATAGCTTATTTTAAAAACATTATTAGCACATGCCTATTTTAATTTATTAAATCATTCAATTTAGTAAATCCTTCTGAAATAAGAATTGCAAGGTAAAACGGTTAATACAAATTTATTACATTCAAAAAATTTCTAAAAAACACTTTTTCAAATAATATAAAATATATAAAATGTTAGTTTGTGATAGTTAATCTTTCATATGAATAAACACAACTGTCAAGATAGCAATGCAATCCAGTCAATTGTCTGGAAAGCAAATCAGTGTTTTCCAAAACTATCTAAAAACATTAAAATTGCTATGTGTTAATTGCTTCCAACATTCTAGATTCATCAAAAATTGGATATGATAATTCCATTTTATTTTTATATTAAATTGAATCTATAAAAAAGTGCTATAAAAAATTCCATACATAGAATACTTTTTCATGGTAAATGAGAAATTGGGTAATTTTATAAACATAAAAGTTATTTTTCAGAATTACAATCACAGCAAATACACACCTACAGAAATGCACTATTTAGAAGTAAAATTATTGAATTGCATAAGAACAAATCTGTACTATAAAAATAAAAGAAATTCTGACCAAAAACATGCACAAACCTTTTGAGTTCCGGTATTTAGGTATAAGTCTCTGATTTGATACATCCTTCTGAAGCGCATAGATAGAGACTCATCTGGATAAAGGGATTCAGCAAAATGAGGATTTTCAAGAATATCTAGGATAAGTTGACAAATTAAAGGTTTGTTGCATTTTGCTGCAACATGTAAGGCATTGAAGCGGACTCCATGCTGAAGAGAAATAATAATAATAAATAAATAATGAAAGACTAATTTAATATATATATATATATATATTATTTCTCATAAGTACAACTCATAACCTTACTTGCATTACAGTTGGGATATCAACTTCAGCAACTAATGTTCTAGGATACATCCAAACTTCTCTAGCGAAGCCAACTTCATCCCCACGTTCAATCATTTTTCGTATTTTGCATAATTCTTGACTAGTACGAAATTTCAAGCGGTCATCTTCAGGCAATTCTAAAAACAGAAACCAAAAATAAATATTTAGTAAGAAATAGATGTTTAAAGTTATAAATAGTGTGAACACTCTTTAATGCAAATACTTTTTGAAACAGAGAAAGAATGCAGTTAATTGTAATAACTGTTTAATTTGGAATGCTTATTTGATTCAGAGTAAACAGAAATAAATGCTTTATCATGAGATCTGCATGATACTCTAATAATTTCCCCTTATTATATGGAATTAAAAAGTAGAAACAGAAAAATAACTAATAGTTTCTATATATTATAATAAATAACTCATTTATATATAAAAAATGCAACAAAAATTGAATTAGGAACAAGGTAGCTGAACTGCAAAAAGTGAACTGCAATTCAAAATATTGCAATTAATTTCATATTAAATATGAATATAAATTCAAAATATTATGAAAGCTATATGTGGAACCTTAACAGATAAGTTTTTAAATCTGATAATTGTTGTCATATATTTGTTTTCCTCTCCAACAAAATCTATGTAAACAATAAACTGGACAATTTAGAAAAAATAGTTAAAAAAAGTTTTGTTCAAAGGTACAACATATTTTCAAACAAAAAAGAAATCATACTAAAAAATTATTAATAATTTAGTGGCTATAATGCCTTGTAAAATTTTTGCTTTTGGAAGATTCAAGAAAAAATTATGAAAAATACAATTTGCAAATTTCTTTGTCATAGTCACTAATACAAGAAAAAGGAATAAAAGCATGTATATCAAAAAGGCTTGTTTTGTATAAGATGGTTAAAGAAAATAAGTTAACCCGAGCATTGTTACATAGCCATGAATTTTTATATAAAAATAAAATAATATTTAAAAAAATGAAAAGTAAAAACATTTTATAAAGAAAATATTACATAAAGTAATTGCTTACTTTTTTTCTCAACTTTCTCTAAAGGTTTAAAACTATACTTCAGTGCTTCTTCTTTGTTAGTAAATTCTTTAAATCGTGCACCTTTGTATGTTTTGATGGCTTTTAAAGCATCTTTCAAATCTGTGAAAATTAAAGAACCTATAAAAGAAATAAAAGTCTCTATTATAATCAGTATTAAACAGTTGCTGAAAATTGAGAACATATTGCAGTTTTTGGAGTAAACATTCCATTGTCTTTTTTGTTATTAACCAAAATGTTACATATAATTAAAAAATTTTTACATAATAAATAAAAGACTTTTACAATAGTAGATTTAATGATTCTTTAGATTAATGAAAGTTATGGTATAAATAATAAAGAGATACAAAGCACAGAGAGATATAAGGAAGAAGCAGGCAAGATTTTTTAAAATTATATAATAAAAGGCATAATTATATAATAAGTGGCACGCTGACTGTAAAAACATTCTACATACTATACAGATTTTATCTTATATTAGACAGTGTTCTATAAAATACTGAATATTTCAGGACTGATCTATGAAAAGCATTCAATAGAAGATGGTAATATCGAAAGATGGTTCTAAAAGATGGTGATGTCTTTTTCTTTTTACTTCATTAGCATTTTACTATAGACCCATAAATTATCAGTAATGGAAAACGGGGTAGGGGGGGATTTCATGGTTAAGTCATTTCCAGAAAAATTTTCCAACACAAGAATAATTGTTAATATTTTACTGTCAATTTACAATGTATCAAATAAAATAAAATAATCATTTCTCTAAAGTAATTACTACTTAAAGGTATAAATAATATTCTTCTTCTTTAAGAAAATTTATAAGAATCTTTCCAAACCTTCTCCAGAAGATTCCATTCCAGCTGGAAAAGCAACAGCATAAAACTTTATGTTGTCTTTTTTTGGTACTACTTCTGAAAAATAAGGAAAAGAATTATTGATATAATATTTTAACATATAATTTAAATAGACAAATGCTCAGAGACAGAGGTTGTACTAAAGAAATGATTTATCATCACATATCAGAAAATTAAATTTCTTTATGAGCCATCAAATCTTAATAATTTAAGTCAGAATATAATTTTAAATAAATGTCAAAAATGTAAAATTGAAGAAAAATAATTAAAAAGATATTAAAAATCAAATAAAAAGACTTGAATATTTGCAACCAAAAATGAAAATTATAACTTTTTAAGTTTTTACGTTTTAATTTTTATGCATGAATTAACAACAACAAAGGATGGTAATTAGGATGACATATCAGAGAGTCTTGCTAAAATATATTTAATAATATAATAAGTGTCCACACCATATGCTTATAAATATTGATCAAAATTATTTATAAAAAATAGAGTAATAAATATTACTATTTATTTTCTGTTGCTGAAAAATAAATCAAATGGTGTATCTTTTACATAATGCATGCAGTACAGTCATATCAATGCTTTAAAAAAAAGCTCATAAGTCTGGTTGATAAATCAGGGATAATTATCATGCATAATATAATTGGTTTAAATCTGGTTTTATAAGCACACTATGATTCTAGAATTTTTAACAGAAAAACAGACAATTTTAATAGAAATATGTATGCAATGTTAGATAAGCAGTCATTTATTTTTGGTCAAGTCAAAGTCTATAAATTAAAAGATTACAATTTATAAAAATTATATTAAAATTGTCAAAATTAATAATTTTATTGGGAGTGAACAGATTTTTTGCAAATATTAAAAAAAAAAAACAAAAACAAAATTTATAACTATTTACCTGCTTTTTGTTCCATCCCAGTATCACCCATAGCCATATAGGCTTTAATGTCATTATTAAGATTTGCTTCTAGTTTAGAATCTGAAAATCCGTTTTGGTCAGCAGAGCTATAATTATTGTCAATAGAGCTGTTTTTCTTCTCAATGCAGCTACCATTATGTTTAGCAAAATTACTATTTTTGTCAATGATGCTATCATTGTCAGTACAGTTACTATTTTCATCAATAAAGCTACAGTTAAAAAAGCTACTTTTCTTATTAGGAGTGTTATGCCTTTTGTCAATGAAGCTGCTTTCTTTGCAGATAGAGAATTTATTTGAGCTATCAGAAAGGCTAAGCCTTGAGAAAAGATCTGACAAACCCAAAATATCTCCATCTGTTTGCAACGCTATGGAGTCTCCACTAGATTCTAAAAAATAAAATAGATAAGTAGATATATTCATTAACAAATATCAATTTACATTAATATGCTAACAATTATTTATTATGCATAGGAAAGAAACTAAATAAAGTATCTCCAAAATTTAAATACCATATTCAAAAATTTTGAAATTAAAGGAAACTAAAATGTAAGTTTTAACAAAAGAAACATTCTGATTTTTCATTTGTTGAAAAAAGACATTAATTAATGATTTAAAAATCCTCAATATTAACTAATATATATATTTTAGAAAAAAAAAGGATGTTAAAATACTTAATTATCACTTTCCATGATTATATGTAAGAGTTATACCAGGTTTGTACATTTAAATGCTTTAAATTTCTTCTATTTTGTTGGAAGATACGTGGCATTAGAGTGTACAGTCTAATTCTTATTCATTTGAATACTCACTTATAATGTTTTTAAGATCTAATTAATTTTATTGAATTAGTTTAATTTTTATCATTTTCTATTGAAAATTTAAAGTAATGATTCTAAAAAATACAAGTATGTACACACATATACAAATACAAAGGCTATTAATCAGTAGACTTTTACTAAGAACTAATCTAGAGATGGTACTTTTCCATTATTTGGGCACAAGCGAAAAATCCCCTATTAATGTAGAATTTCGCTAAATTTCTTAAGGCAATTTTTAAGAGAAAAATCACCGAATAGCACAGAATTCTGCCAAATTTCTTTGGTGATTTTTTCCTTACACCTGGCTAACGGAAAAATTACCTAAAGAGAAACAAAGATGGATCTTGTATTTTATGCTATGTGAAAAAGAGGTAACAACTAGAGAAAGGAGGTTATTAAAAGTATGAGTAACCTTTTTATTTTTTGCTTTACTGAGGATATGCTTAAATTACAGCAACAACTTTACTGTTTTCTTTTTTCTCTTCTTTTGTGAGATCATGATTAAATTCATACATAGTCAAGATTTTAAAATTCATCTTGATGTTTTTTATAGATCACACACCATGTATACAATTTTGCTTTGGAGGGTTTCAAGTTCAAGTTTTGTTATGAGATTTTCACATTAATGGTTAAGATCAATGAAACCATTGATAAAAACTTTGCTAATATTACGCTGTCAATAGAGCTTGTTTAGGATGCTTTTTATTTCTTATTTTTGCTGAAGTAGTTCTTATAGAGTGGGTGATTTATAAAGTAAACTATTTCTCATTATCAGAAAATGATACTGTTAAGCAATCTTTAGTACAAAAATAGACTGTCAAGTATTTTTCAATTAATTAATTTAGTTTTTCCACTTAGTAAGATTTTCAAGTGATTTATAGATATCAAGTTTTTCAATGAACTAACTTGGATTTTGATTGAAACATAAGATTAATGTATTGTGGTGAAAGCTTTATAACCTAGATGGATTCTAAACCACTATATCATCAAGAAATTGAGGTGGGACTCGTAAAAAAGAAAACCATGAGCAAAAGCATCCTAATTAAAGCCTTAAAACTGAATCATAATTAAAATGCATTACTCAATAAAGTAAAGCACATTTTTTTCTTACATTAAAAAAACTTTTTACATTATTAAAATGATTTATAAATGAAAAGCAAAGCTCACCTCATCCTTGAAATTAAAGTTAATTAAATAAAAAAAATCAAATCAAAATCAGATCAAAATTTTATTAAATATTTTATATTTGTATATAAATGTAATTGTTGGCTTATTTCACTATTTTTCAATAAAGAATTTTACATTTTGTTTAAATGTTCTGTTGTTCTAACAATTTATACAAACTTTTTAAGTTGTTAAAGATGGTTATTGTATTTTTTTCTTAGGAAGTTGATAAATGTTTTCATTTTCTTAAAAGAGAAAAGAATAAATTACTGACACTAATGTTTAAAACATTGTCATTATAAAAGAATTTTTTTTAGCTTGAATGAATGGTTAGTTTACATCCTTATACTTTATAATCTGTCCATAAGTGAATTTGGTTTGAAAAAATTTATTAAAAAATTATTCAAAATGCTAACAATCACGTTGAATGTTTACATTTACATCTTATTTGGTTTGTTTAATTAGGTTGACAAATCAAAGTAATAGTATATTTATTGCACTAAATTTTTTATCCTATATACTTTCTTAAACTGCATTCTATTCAAGAAATGTATTATGACTATCAATATTAAATTATCTATAATTATTAGAAAGAATTACACAATTAGAAACATTTAAAAAAGAAAGGAAAATAGAAAGATGTACACAATTAAATTCTTCCATTATAAGAAATTGCTTTTCTCTGAATTAAATAATTTCAACATTAATAATAAAATAAAAATTGAAACCTTATAAATTATCCAGTTATATCCAACAGACTTTTAGTAGATATTCTATCTTTGCATACAATAGGTAATATATGTTTTATCGTTTGACAATTTTTACAATCTTTTTTATTTTAAAAACAATACAAATTTTATCATGCAACCATTCCTTTTGCTGTTCAATACTGCATTAATGATTGTTTTTCAGATTTGATTTTTCATATCAGATTATTAAAAACAAGATGAGAATAGCTTAACATTTAAGTAGAAACAAACTTGAACATTGAATATTTTTCTAATAATATTTTGTCTTTTCCTATTAATTAAATATTTTTCATTTGAATGCAACTTTTCTATATAATCCATTATGGTGGCTGTCAAAATGTAATTATTTGAAGGAAATATTTCTAAAAGTAATACTATCTGATAATTATTTTATTGAGCAGATATTTTTTTAAAGAAAATAATAAAAAAAGGAAAATAATTTTTTCTTTCCTGAATGCCATTTATGAATAAATGAAATAACTGCATAATTTAAGTGGTTTTTGTACTTTCACAATTTGATGTATATGTAGAAATATATTGAAAATTATATTTAAGAAAAATATATTGAAGAAACTAAAATTTCATATATATGAACAAATCTGAGCATAATTTGAAAACATTACTATCAGCAAACAGCATACATTTATTAATGAAGTCTGTTAACTTTTAGGAATGCTTTTCAAAATAATAATAATAATAATTACAGGAAATGCAATCAACACATTTACAGATTGACTTTTTAAAAATAGAAATTAATGAATTTCAAGGGAAGAAAAATAAAATTTTATTTACCATCCATGATTGAAAAATTAAATCTATTATCTGTATTACCACGTGCAGGAGTCATTAGTATTTCCTATAAGGAAAGAGCAAGAATATAAGATGTGTTTCCTGGAAATTCATAATGACTACTAATATATTATAAAAATAGTTAAAGAAACTTTAGAATGATAGAAGTCCTTTCATTAACATATATATATATTATGATCAAAGAAATTAATAAGTTATTATAAAAAATAATTTAAAAAAATATATCCAAAATAAATATGACTAAGCATAATTTATACAAACAGAAAAATATATTCTATTTCAAATTCAAACTTGAAATTCTGGTTAAAAAAAACCTTATAATCAGGTGCTTAAAAATAACCAATATGAAACTGTAGTAGCCATTTTTTATAACTATTAAAATAAGTTGGTATAACAATCCTTCAAATTTGACAGCAAAATTAAATATAGAGATGTTAACCAACTCCTTTATATATTTAATTGTTAATTTTACATTAAATCATCATCAATAATCTCATGTAACTATCAAAAATCATTCATGAAAAAATATTTTTTGAAAGGAGCATGAAAAACTAAGCACGGGCATTTTTTAAAAGGGAAAATATTTAGAAACAATCTTTTAACACTTTTTTTTTTTCAATTGCACATATATTTAACAAAACAATTCATAATTTTTTTTCAGTTACCTACTCTAGCATTAAGGTATAAGTTTAGAAACAAAACCAAAAACAACTAGATTTCAGTACTCATAAATATCTTATATTGTTTATTTGTACTAAACCATAATTTTGTGTAAATAAATTACAATTTATTATATCTTTCCATAAGACAATCCCTTCCATTACTCCTCTACAGTTAGGCAAATCAAGGGGAAAAAGTTAAGCCAAGTATTTAAAATAATTATGATTTCAAATTTGTAATCAAAATGAAATGGTTAAAAATCTTAACCCATTTCAAAAGAAAAATGTTTTTTTAATAATTGTATTGACTGTATAGTAAAATATTCAAAATTGAGGAGAAAACAGGAATGGTGCATCATGGTAAAGCATTAAATAACAAATCACAATACATGAGATATTGTTGCTTTAATTCACTCTACAGTAAGATGCATTTATAACCACCCTACACTACTACTTAGAGTTTTAAAACCCTAGTAAGAGACATAAGAAACAAATGTTTATACATACACGAAGGAAGAAAAAAAAATATTCCCAAATTCCACCCTCGAAAAAAACCTGAGTAATGAGCTTTCTTATATATTCAAACATACTCTTTTCAGTTTATTTAAATTTATGTCATCAATTAAGTATCCGAAGCTGCAACTTATTCATTCATTAAATACGTTCGTTCATGCATAAAAATTCTAATGAAGTATACATAATTTTTTTAGCTATCTACTTTTTCACTTATTTATAAATTGATAATAACATAATGTGCGTAAAAAGTCTGTTAATTGAAAATAAAGCCTAAAGCTATATTATGTTCTGAAAGACAAATATTATATGATGAAATCAATTCAACAAACCTTTTCTCTATTTTTTCTGTTTCTTTTAAAAAGAAAACAATGTTACTTAATGTATAGCAACCAACTTTGAATATTTCGCCAGAATCCATGTTGATTGTTTTGATGACGTCATAGTAACAGACAGTGAATCATGAATGGACCAGTTTCTGTAGCAATAGTTGCCATCTTCATAGGCTGTCACTAGCCATTCAACTTCCGTTCGAAAGTCCTATCTCACATTGATTTCCATTATTCACAGAAAAAATATTTTTATCGTTTGGATCCTTACAATGATTAATGAAATACTTCAATAATATTGGCAGTCAATGCCCAATGAAAATTATATTTTACATCGTTGAAAAAATGATGGCAAAAGAAATTAAAGACGTTTTCTGAAAAAAAAAAGAAAAAGAAAAGAAGAATGTAAAAATAAATTTTGAAATCAAAAGAAATAAAATTTCTGAAGTTAATACCTTGAAAATAATCTAAAATACAAGAATAAAAATAAAAACTTACACCGGAAACCGAATTTGAGCGCAGTCTTTCATTTACCTGAAATAGAAAACTAAAAGCTCATTCAACTACAATATATTATTCTGATTCGATGTGAAAATAGAAGTTACATCTTGTTCTAGCAGTTATTCAAATATAAATTTAGATCCCTCCCTACAACTTATGCGTATATTAAATATAAGTAAATTAGTTTACTTTGAGAGCACATTCCATTTTTCAAATTGGCAATCTTATAGGAATTGAGGGAACTTTGAAGTTAAAAATATATAAACAATTTTATATGAAATGGATAAGTAAGTTTTTATTTCATCTATAACTCGGGCTGTTTGGTAAAATTAAACGTAATTGTAAGCATTATAAATGATTGTATGATATTCAAAGCTATAAATCAAATAATGGCTATTGTTAAATTCTGCAACATTTTATATTTCATTTATTGCTGTTATTTAGATTGATTTTTTAAAACTATTCCGTTATTTTATAAAAATTTAAATTGGTAACAAATTTCTAATATACCTTTTATTATATATATATATATATATATATATATATATATATATATATATATATAAATTTAGAGAGTTTTCAGCAAGAAATTAAATTTATTTTCTAATTTTAAGTAGTATTGGAAACAGCCTCAATTTTGCTTTCAAAAAAAAGTTTATATTCATCCATATTATTAAATGTCAACTCTAAATTTTGAAATTTCGTTTCTTACTTTGCATTATCTAGATTTGCAGTAATTGTTTGGAGATTTTTCTTATAATTTTGATCTATGGTTATTTATACTACATTTTTATAATTTCGCCATTGAAAACTTTTCTATAAGTTTCAGCATTTTACAAAATAACTATAAGGGTGAGTATGACTAAATAGTGAAATAATAAATAGTTGAAAAGTTTTATTAATGAAACTTCTGTGCGGAAATTTGTTGCCAGTCAAAGGGACATTTAAATCTATACTAGAATCTAATTTTTTAAAAAATTCAAAGTTTTTCTTAGCTATTCATTTTTATTTAATATATCATATAAAGTGTTTTACATATTTTATATAAACTATGAGGTACATTGTTATTTTTAGGATTGTATAGCAAATTTTTTAATATATTGTGAATATGATCATTACCTGTTGGTGTTATTTGTGTGTATATATATATATATATATATGACAAAATTTGTAGGTCATTGGGGTAATGAATATTTCTTATTTGATCACTACTTAAGAAACATTGGATATGTCCAGTACCCAAAACTAGCAGGTTGTTCAAACTTAATAAGATGTCCAACTGAACTCTCTCTGTGACTGGCATATTTTTGCTATTTCTATTGATTCATGGACTTAATTAGTTATCTAATATTTAATATATATGCATGATATTTAATGTAACATATGCAGTGACTGTATATTGAAGGGTATTATTAATTATAAATAAATTGTCAATATTTCATCTTCCTGTCTCCCAAAGGAATATTTAAATATGAATCTCATTACCATGCTTAGCTTGAAAACATTTGAGTATAGTAATGATTAAAAACTGCAATTTGGAATTTTGTTTAGTCGGTACTTTTCTGTTAGCCGGGCGCTAGTTGAAAATTGCCCCCAAAATTTTGCAGAATTCTACATTATTTGGTGACTTTTCGCTATCGCCCAGATAACGGAAAAGTAACATTTATTTTTGGATACTGCTATTTCTGTGTGCTTCAAAACTTCAGAATTGTGAATTAAACATTTTTTATAAGTGCAAAATATTCTGCTTTCGTTCACTTTTCTTCTGTAGGAGTAAATGAAAAGGCATAAAGATAAATATTAATATTTTTTAAAACTTAAAACATTTTGTAAATGTTAAACATATTAAGAAGGGATTTTAAATGTGCCTGTGTAAAATGAAAGAAAGAGCAAAATTGAACTTAAATTTTACAGATATTAAATACTGAAATCCAGTTTTGAATTGGTGAAAATGATTAAACAAAATACAAATGTTAAATACATTATAACCATGTACTATGAAGCAAAGCAAAATGTCTATCTTGCTTGCTGATGTAAGATGGTCCTATATTTTCATATCTTATTTTTCTTGGTGTAGTGCAGTGAAAAACTAAATATATTTTCTGTGATAAATTGTATTTAATTTTCTGGAATTTTTTTAATAGTTCTCAGCATTCCGAATTAGGAGCTTCTGATTCAGATGAGGAATTTATGCAGTGTAAGTGCACAAAAAAAATTATTTATTCTAAATATATTTGTTTTTATTAATAAGTCTAGAATACATTTTATCATACAGATTCAACATTTAGAAATTATATATGAATTTTAAAAAGCTTTTGCTCTACTGTTCATTAACAATTATGTAATGTTAATGAATGTTACTTTACCAAATTTAATTTATATTAAAATTAAATTAAATTTATGTTTAATGCCATTAAAATTAATGACTTTCATACATGTCATTAATTGTGATTTAAATGCAAGCACTTAATCTTTATTTATACTTAGTTAAATTATTAAAATGTTATATTATTTTACTAATGAAAGCCTAAACTGAGAAACTTGAATGCTGATGTTACATGGTCTATACTAATAAGGAATTTCATTTTTTAAATTTTTTTATTTAAGCACCATTTGAATACTAACTGCAAAATTATAACTAGGAGTAAGTGATAAGATTTAAGTTTTTTATTTTGAAGTGAAACCTCCAAGGAAATAACTTATGAAGTAAAATAACCTTTCTATTTTGTATAATTTGAGAAGAATTATGGAATGAAAATTCAGAGGTTTTTGTTCCTCTATATTCTGAAAAATTATTTTCTCTTCTTAACATAGTATAATAAAAATTGAAAAATTTTAAATAAAATTATATGAAATTAATAAATTTATTTATTGAGTTATTTTATTTTTCATAGACTTAATGTTTCAGAATTTCCAAGGAATATCATTGAATAATTTTTTTTGTCTAGTTTTAATGAAGACCAAAGAAAATTTAGCAAGATTGAGTCAGGAGAGGTAAATTAGTAACTTTGCTGTTTTCTAATACAACATTTGATGTTTAATTATTTTTTAAAAATAATTATTTTATATGCTATGAATTATCATATGTGTGAATTATTGATTATGTATTATAAACAATCCTAATTGATTATGTGTTGTATAATCCTGGAGTTATATTCCATGTTCTTGAATCAATATTATAATGCTAGAATCAATCATTTTTTCAATTATTTTAAAAATAAATATTTAACAAATTTCTGTGGAAATTTGTTTTAGAATATATGATCATTTTATAATTAATATTTTTTAAAGACAAATTTATAATTTGAATTCTTATATATAATATGTTTTGATAATCAGGAAATTTTAATAATCTTCTCTTTCTAATATTATTGGTTCTTTTCTATTAGCTGGATGCAAACAAAAAATTGCCAAATAATGTAAAACTCCGTTCAATCTTTTATCATTCTCTTTGCTTGGCGACTCGATTCATGTTTTGATCACAGCTGGTGAAATTTGCGCCTGGCTAATGAAAAAGTGCTGCATTATTAATACAAGGGGATTGATAAAAAAAGTATAATCATTAAATGCATTATGAATTCTAGACAATGTAAAATATTATGTATATGTGAAAGAATTGTGTGAGATTATTTTAAGTTTTGGTAGAAGCAGTTTTAGATGCTCTATATTCAAGTTCTTAGTCACACAAAAGCCAGTAAATGGTTTCCTTCCAAATGTGTGTTAAGATATCTGAATTAAATTCATTGAGTTTGGTTGTGATAACTGTTTCACCTCTTCTGGATCTGGAAGGTGAGGGGTGAATACCTTTCTTTTATGTACCTCTACATGAAGAAATCTTCTGAAGGTGTTTAGCCAAGAATTCTGGATGCCCTATAGGTAAGGGGTATGTTGTAGTCAGCAGCTCATCCATTCAAAGATTTTCCAAGTAATCTTGTACATTGGCCAATTACTGTAGTGGTGCATTAGCCAATTGGAGAATAAAGTTGTCAATGTCTGTAACTGTGATAACATTCAAGAGTTAATGTATCTAAAAAAGTGGTTCTCGTGAATGTTTTCTTGTGAAAAAAAGAAGGGGCCACATACTTTCTTTCTGGACATAGCATGGTGCACATTTACGTATGGGAAATCTTGTATGTGTTACACTGGGAATTTAAAATTTTCTGATATCCCAAAGTAAACATTGTACCTGTGTACTTTCCCATTGATGTGAAATATTGCTTTACTAGTGAAAACTAAATGATTGGCACAATCATCATTTTCAAAGTTAAGTTACGAATTTTGCGACATCTGCTCTTTGTATGGAGCCATTTTCAGCTTCTTTCTCAAAAGTCCCCTGACAGTGAATTGAAAAATCTGCACTTCTTGACTCATCTTCTGCTTTTATTTTCCTGGACTTCATTGAATGATGTTGCAAACTCTGTCAGAAATATAGGATTTTTACCTTTTCTCAAATATCCGAAAGGCATAAATTCCAAATCGTGATCCAAAATGCCATTGTACAGCAGTTGCAAATCCTGTTTTATTAAATTTAAAACACGCACACACACACACAAACCACCCTTTGTTGCAATATGCAGCCAATTTAACTGACTTGTTGCATGATATGTACACTATTACTAAGATCAATTCTTGAATGTGCTAGTATATACTTAATAGTAAATCTACCTTATAGTTTGCTTTCGTTATTGCTATTTTACAGCATCTGGAAATTATATACTTCTTTATGAATCATTTTGTATTTAAGTATAAATCTCTTCAGAAAACCAAAATGCTTATTCACAATAGCTTGCAATTGATATTACTGGTTAGATATCTCTCTGTTTTGATATATAAATATCTGTTAAAACTCATTAATTTTTCTAACTTCTAAGAAACAGCTGTTCTTTCTTTTAGAGTACATTGAACATTTCAATATATCTGGGAAACAAACTATGATTGTATAACAAGAGCATTGTATAATTAAAACAAATAACAAGAAACTAAATGTAGCTCTTACCATATAAAGAAAATAAGTCAGCAACAATTTTTTATAAATCCATTTGTAATTTTCACATATGAGACAAATATTAACAATGATTTAATGTTTTCCTATTCTTATGATTCTTTCACTTTACTTAATCACAATGATTAACATTTTGTTTCATAACATTTTTATAGTTTCAAATATCCTACATAAAAACTTTTTTCCAGTGATAATGAAGATAAGGAGCATGAAGATGAAGAATCAGATTCAGTATTTTTGAACTGTTAAGTATTGTTTCAAAGATTAATTTATTCACAGTTAATAATTTTTCTAAATTTCTACAGTCTTGTGCTTATTTTATATTTGAATTAATCTAAATTTACTTTTGCCATCTTTCTTATATTCAATTAATTTGTAGTAAATCAATATTTGTAAAGCTGTTTATTATTATAAATAAAGATATTTAGAATAATTTCTGGTAATTTTTTTATTATAACAATTTTTTTTCTATTAAATTTATTTCACAAGTAAACAAACAAGAACAAATTATCACATTTGATAACATTGTATTCATTTATCTTTATAAATCATTTGTCTGTGATTTTATTTTCAGTTATTACAGAAATGAAAAAAGGATTGCCTATCGAATTTGAAAATAAGTGAGTTATTTTTGAAACTTTTTAAAAGATTTTTTTATATGCATCTATTAACTAAATAATTCCATTCCATTTATTTTTCTAACTTAGAAATCTCTATAGAAAATTGTAGACATACTTTTTATCAACATTCTAAAATTATGAGAAATGTTATGTCAGTATATATATGAAGAAAAGTATCTCCAAAAATGCAAGGGCAAAAAATAAGATTATAAAACATCAGGATTTGTTCATGCACATTCTAATAATATACGGCATTTATTAGATTAAAACAAAAGAAATTTATTATCCTCCCTTGTTTTTTCAAGTTGTCTAAAGAACTGGACAAAACCAAGAATTTTTAAAGTAAAATGTTAGTTGTATGTATATTTTTAATGTATCTTATTTGATCTCATTTAAATATATATATGTGTGTGTATGTGTATTAATTTGTATATTTAATTTGTATGTCTTATTTAAGTTTTTGGAATTCCATTATTGTCAGTAAAGCTATCAAAATTTAAGAATCCAAATTGATTCCATTACGCAGTAGCTACTCTACCGTAATTCCAGATAATTCTTATTTTTTCAAATAATTTACAATTTACATTTTGAAAATTCAGGAATCAATGTTTTAGTGTTTATTCATTATGTATGTTTATATGATTTGATATGAAAATTTCCCATTAAGCATGTTTAAAAAGATATATATGTTAATATACCTTATCTATATACATTTGATTATGTGGTTTCATTTTACAATAGTTGCAAAGTCTATATACAATACATTTTTTAAATATATATTATAATTTCTGATTGGTCTGCATTTAAAAAATTTCTTCATCATTTTATCTGTATTTTTGTCTGAACTATATTTGTTCTATATTTTCTCCATAGAATCAAAATTCAATAAAAAAAAAACCCAGGTGATTATTAAAATAGTAGAAATGCCTATGAATAATTGGCATTTAAGAATACTTTAACCAGTAAAATATCCTAATTACCAGTTTCTTTCTTTTAATATAAAAATTTTTAAGTGACTACTGAAGGTGAACATGTCTTTCAATTTTGCTAAAAGCATAAAATATGATAACTCAGACTTTCAAAGAAGCCAAATTGTAAGAACTAGAGCAACTACGATTGGAACATCCCAGGTTTTAGTCGTTTCTAGAGGTAAGAAGTCTAAAGTCATGACAGAGCATACACAGTGTGTCAAAGCAAGCAAAATATTTGAAGGGAAGAAAAGCTAAGTGAAAGAGACCAACAAATATTGAAGTGGGTTGTAATGCTTAAAAAGAAAACATTGGCAATCAAAATAAGATTAATCAAAATTTGGATTCACTAGTATCAATAAATTCATTAAACAAAATATTTATAGCAGAGCTGCAATTCCCAAGCTACTTGTTGTCTACAATGGTGCCACACAAAACCTGATTGGTTGAGTAGAACACAGTTATTTGGTCAAATAAATCATCTTTTATGCTTTTTCCTCTATCAGGATGAGAACACATTTAAAGGACACCTTCACGAGCATATGGTTGCAACAGTTGATGCGGAAATAATTCTGTCATATGCGCCTCCATGTTTTTTTTTTTTTTCTCTCTTCGTCAAATTGTATCCCTGGGAAGAAGTGTAAAAAAAGTTTTAGTTGACCAGATCTGTTGTAATGCAAACTTAATTTCCTGCAGCAGATGGAATTTTTGGATATCGTAAGGCATAAAAATTTGTTTCAAGAAGCGGAATGTCTGTCTTAGCCCAACCTGAATACAATCAGAATTAAGATTTATTTTGGAGCATTTAACTCAGAATTGAATCCTTTTCTTCCTTCTGTCCTGAAATCTTAACAATGTTCTTTTAAATGCCATTGAGCACATATATGATTCTATTCCTAGGTGAATCCAAGCTGCATTAGATACCAAAGGTGCTCCCATGTTTTATTAATTGAGTCTTGTACTTATTTATGATGTTTCGATTATTTTGATAACACTCATAAGTTTTGAATACTTTCTTATGCTCTCTCCCAATTTTCTTTCTGATGAAAACTCTTTAAAAGTTATGTAGATTCTTATTTGGGGAATGTTATCAAACTATATTTCTTCCAAGTGAATAGGCTTTTTTTTTAAAAATATATTTTCTACACAATTCAATACTGCATATGCAATGTGTTTAATTTATCAGTACAGAAAATTTTAATAAGAAAAATATGCAAACAGATACCAAAAAATTAAAAAATATTTTTTAAAAATCTCTACTGGATATGGATTGTTTTTGCAAATCTGCAATTATACATATTTGGATGTAAAATTATGTTTGCCTTTTATTGATATAAATGTATTGGTATTTGATTTTAGAAATGCTTCAAGATCTGTTATACTTGCTAAAAATCGAACTCCTTTGAAAAAACAAGCATCAGAAAGTGCATCAGCTGACGGTAAATACTAAAACTTGTAAACAATATTAAAAGTGTTTGATTTGATTGATTAGATATTTTTTTATCCAATGCCAAGTGAATTCTTTTCATTTTGTTTTTTCAGTTCATAATTTTTTTCTCTTCAAAATCTTTACACATTTGTATATCAATTTAGATTTTCTAAACATTAAAAAAAATTAATGTTTCCTATTGAAACATTAATAATTTCAAACATTAGTAATTAGACTATATGGAAAAAAATGTTATATGCGAAATATTGTAAGACTAAATATTTTGTTTGATATTCAACTCGTATATGTAAATAAACTAGTAGTATCAACTAATATATTTGCACATGTTATTATATAAATGGTTTATCTAAATTTTTATTTAATTTGTAGATAATAGTGTCAATAAGATACTAGTTAAAAAAATTATAAACATTTTTATTCTTCAATAATTTTTTCCCCTCTGAAAAAAGGGGGATTCTTTTAAAGGCCATTGACGATATTAACAGCTTCTCATATTTCTGCAGAAAAATCGCAGTGAATACTTAATAACTTAAAAAATCTTTAGACAGTTAGAAAACTTTAAAAATTTGATATATTGTTAGAAAAACTATATAAACAAAGATTGTTGTTGATAGAAGAAAAGTTACAGTATATGTAAATTTTATTGTTATTTGGTATAAATAAGATGAGATTAAGTATAATTTAATATTTTATATACACTCATTACTGCATTTGATGTACATAAACCATATAGGCATTCAAAGCTATATTGTAATAAATTTATATTTGAAAACATATCTTAAAAATATTAAAAATTAATTCTTAAAAGAACCGTTTCATATACAATCTTTTGCATTTATTTACATTTATTAATATTCATTGAAAAAATAAATGAAAATTTATTTAAAGAATGAAGAATTTAATCAAATCTTGTATTTTCTAGAAATTATCAATACAAATTATAATCTTTTTGAGAATTATAATTAGAAAATTCAAGGTAAATTTATCAGATTCATCTGTTTTTTTACATATAAAGTTTAAATATTTTCAGTTTTAATGGATTCTAATATTGAATTGATTTGAATTTTGGGGCGTGTTTATAATAATTCCTTTTTTTCCCTAGAAAATATGGAAAGACTTCACTATGTCCAAAAAGAAAAGTCTAAATCTTTGTCCGATATATCTATAAATCTTGACGAATTGGAAACTGAAGCTCAAAAGAATTTTAAAAGAAATCGTGATGTGTTCACTCAAAAGTTATATCACTTTTTTAACAGAAAAATTTTCAATAATAGAGTATGTATATTATAGATACACCATTTTATTATTGCGAGATTCATCTGTTTTTTTACATATTAATTGTAACATTTTTATTTTCCAACTTTTATTTTTCTTCTTAGAAGCAAGCAAGAGATTTTTATGTTGTTCTTTCTAGTTTGAATTTTATCTATCTAATGTATTACAAACATATAATTCTTTGAAACACTGAACATTTTCCAAAACTTTGCCTTTAGCTTTCGTGAAAATATACAGTTTTTCTTCGATGTGGAGCATTATTATAAAGGGATTTATGTACCTCTTTTTTTCATTCCTGAAAAACTGATAAATATATTTCAATTTTTTCCTCTAAAATTGAGACAATGCCATATATAAGTTATCTTTTAGATAAGAGGATGAGAGATTATCTCACAGATATATTGGAAAATCTGAACAAATAAAAGATTTAGTTTGAGGTGTAACTAAAGATCTTATTTAATTGCGTAAAAACCATATTAGATAATACTGCCTTTATTATTTTTGGAAAAAAAGATAAAAAAAAACCCTGTAGTGAGAAGGTACAAATATATGGTTTAGATTCTTCAAAAGAATATATTTTACAATTTCAGCTTTAAATTTTTTTCAGAATAATACAACTATAATTCTTAAAATAAATAAATAAAAATAATTTTAAAAAACTATAGTTATCAGACATAAATTTTGTTTTAAAATAAAGCATGTAGATATGTTAATATAGATAATTGGGGAAAGGTGCTTTATCATTTATAATGGTAAAATTAAGTTATTTTATTAAAATTCGATTTCACTGTAAAATTCAGTATGACAGTTCGAAAATATCTTGAAACCCATTTATTTTTTAACCCCTTAACAAGCGGATAATTAAAAAAAAACAGTCATAAAAGTTTATCTTTTTTATTTAAGAAATTTATATAAATTTAAGTGTACAAACAACGTATGCATTCAATTTTTAATTTTCTATATTTTTTAGATTAAAATTTAAAAAAATTAAAATAATTAATATAATAGTTTAAATTATCAGTTAAATAAACAATTAAAATTTTATGATATACCAGCATTCAGGTTTATTTTGATTGAATGATGGTTTTCAAGCAATCAGCGAAAATTTAAGAATTGCATCTTTTAAACATTAAAAGAGAATTTTATTAATCTTGTGTCTAATATAAATAAAGATTAGTTAATTTTTCTTGTGTGGTAAATCTCAAAGCACTAGATACAGAGGCCAACATCACAATCTGGACAGTAGTACTGAGTTTCTTTCCTGCAACTCTTATTGTTTTTGTCTCTTCTGTTACATCAAACTTGCATTCCATAATGAACACAATATTAAAAAATATATTTTAGAACACAAACCATGTGTATTCAACTGGGCCACATATAACAAAGTAACTGGGTCGGCTCTGGGTTAAGATTGCAAAATACATATCGCAAGTACACATATTCGATTAGTTCTACCACCTGGTTGAAAATAATCTGCCATTACATTTAAAATAGACTATTACTGCCCTCTGGTGTATAAAATGAGAAATAAAATGACATCCTGGCAAAAGAAATGAATTGGTTTTAATTGTTTTGTTCTTTTAGTATTAAACATCATAGCCCAACAATCTCAATTGTGCGAGAAATACAGGTTGAAATCCTAGCCTGTCACTTTTACAGGAGCGAGAGTTAAGAAGTTAAAATGATTTTCATGCGCTTTGAAATATAGTTACAATCCAATATTTGATGCTAATTAAATTTGTACTACCAGAAGCATTTCATTAGAATTAAATAAATATATATATATTTATAATGACTTGAATGCATTATTTGTTCCCTTGTGTTTTCATTTTCTTGGATATAAAAGCATATTAACAATTTAAGCGCAAATACTTATGTAATATTTAAAATCTGTACTTTCTGTGATGCTCTAAGCCATTTTATTAGCATGATACATAAGTATTAAATGGATTACTTTCCTTTAATTACTTGCTTAGTATTTATCAACATTCTCATTTTTTAAATAAAATAATTTTAACAACAATAATAATATCTCTTGATTTATCTCATGTGTAACTGTGTCATGTGTAGGCATATATGTACAAGAATATTTTGGAAATTTTTAAACTGTTAGGTTATTTATATTAAAATCAGTTAAATTATTCTCTGTTTCTCATTATTATATTCAAGACAATTTTTTTTTCTATTTTAGTTACCAAAAGACATGTCAGTTACCTGGAGTGATTATTTGCGAACAACAGCTGGATATACTCGCTGCTCAAGAGATAAACTGACTAATACATTTACCTGTAAAATTGAGTTAGCATCCAAAGTATTAACATCATTTGGTAAATATTTTTCAACGTATTAATGGATATTATTTTATTTTTTCCAGAAAGCAACTTTGATTTGATGCATTATTTTATGATGTATTTTGTATTAAGTGAAACAAGCAGCTGTCTCTTTATATATCTATATATTTTTATGCTATTTATTTTAAAAAATTGCAAGATTGAAATTTTTTTTTCGAACAAATAATGATAAGTCTTATGGTCTTTGTTGAAACGAAATTACTGATATTAGTTTGTTGTCCAAAAATGTCATTAGTATTTTTTTGTACTTGTGTATTAACTGTATGCCACTGATAAGAGTTCGTAATGAAAGATCCTATTAATATGTAATTTTGGGGGATTAATCATTAGCATACAATTAATTCACAAATGCCTTTAGTTTTTTACTGTAATAAATTAATAACTATTTATTACTAGAAAAATGGCTGGTTTTAAATAATTAAAATAATTTAATTATTTGTAATAGCTACTTTTGCTGCTAGTTTGCTTGTCAACATTATTGACTATATAGACTAATAATTCTTGAAAAATCATTTTACCCTGTTACTTGATTCCTATTTTTTCGTTTCTCTTGTCTCTTCTTTTACTAGTGCATTGTTTTTTTTGTGTGTGTGTGACACAATGAGCCATCTCCAGAATATTTCCAGTGATATTTTGCAATTCCATTAATTCCAGGAAGTGATTAATCAGTGCAGCTGTAAAACTGCTCAGTGAATAAGTCTAAAATCTATATGATGGCTATTTTACATTTGACTATTGTAGTTTGACAGTGTGTAATGAGTGATTTTTGTGATCAATTTTTTTATCCATCTGATAAACTACATGGACACTGAACTAAATCCTTATTCTTTGAATTTTGATAATGGAAGTAAATCATGCAATTAAATATATGATGAATTAATGATTTAATAAGAAAATCTTTGCTTAGATTTTAAGCAAAAAATTTATTTACAATAAAACAGCAACAACAACTGAGGTGTGCATACCCGTGCTCCAAGCTATATATGTATAATTTTTAGTGGCTTTAGGCTTAATAGATTAGCATATAGAGTGCCGAGACAAACTCGTATGCATACACTCACTTTATAAATTAGTTGCCTTTCATAACCAATTGGTTTCTTAAAAATATTGTTTCTCTTTCATTCCTGTTAAATTATTTATTTATGACTTCCTATCCATTTTACTATGAATCTGTCACCCAAATTTTAATTACTTACATATGTTTAGCTCGTATGAATTTTCTAGTTGAGATAAGTTCCTTAATATTGTTTGGTTATATAAAGTACTAATACCTGTTTCATCTATCTTTTAAGTTTTTGGTATTGTAACTTAAGTTATATATATTATAAAATAATACAAATATTACACAGAAGATTGATGAGTAGATAGATTTTTTCTTCAGCTTTTACAATGGGGGAGGGAACTCCCGTGTAATTCAATATTTGATGAACCAGTAAAAATGATTTAAATTCTAGGGCAACATTGTAAGCTTTGTTGAAAATCTAAAATAAAATTATTTTTTAAAAATTGCAAAATTAAAAAAAAATTAACCAATTATTGATTTGATATCATTAAAAGGATAATTTTTTTTTAAATGGAAAAATGTAAAATTTAATGTTGTCTAATAATAGTTTTGAAAGTTGTCGCAGAAAAATACTGAAATTTAGCTTTTCAACCTACTAAAATTTGGAGAAAAATCACTTCAATATGCTCATTTCTATCCTTCAAAGTACTGTTACAAGCGGGAGAAAAGGCACGAAAACTCGCCAAAGATGGCGACGTTTGGCGAGGAGCCTCGCGCCAGCTTGATTGGTTTGGCGAAGGGAATTTTCGGCTATATAAGGACGAGTAGCCGGAGTGAGTTAGAGTTGAGAGTTTGCTCTGAAATAAAAAGCGTCTCACTGGATTACAGGATTTGTGAGCTGTTAACATTGTATTATTGAGCTCGCTGCGATTTACTGTTGCTGTGCTATACGATAGCTGTTTTGCAGTCTGTTTTTATCGTGCGTAAGACTTGCATTTATGTTGTAATTGACTGTTGACTGCTGGATTGTACTTATCTGAAATTTTTATTTTATCAATTATCCTGTAAATAGCTGTAAATAAATTTGTTTGTGCTGTCCTCAAGTAAAGTCCGAACCCTCTACGCTAAAAAACATAACAGTATGTATGTGTACAAAATTTGGTAGATGTATATCAAACAGTAAAACTTGTAAAGCACCAACGCACATACATTCATCTTTATTATTAGTATAGACAAGAAAAGGTTTAAAAAAATTATATTTGATTTATTTTAGAAAACCTTACAATTATTATAAATTGGTGAAATAAGTTCAATTTATCAATGAGATATTTATAATGATTTCAGATTTTAGAAATTTATTTAATGTTGAACAAATTGTTCTTCAATATCAAGATTATTTATCAAAAATTATAAATGTCTTCAATTGTTTAAATGTAACAAATCTTTATGCATCATTAGATGTAAATGACAAAACTTGTTTTGTACATTTTGTTATTAATGTTTGGGAAACAACAAAAGTAATTTTCAATGAAGTATCAAATTGTTTTTTAAAGTATTCAAAAAATCACCCCTTATCTGTTGAGAAAACAGTTACTTAAAATGTATAAAAAGAAACATATCGATGATTGAAAGTCCTAACCTTAACTATTACTTCTGTATTAATGAAATTTGACCTAATAATAATTTTCTCCACCTGTCTTTTTATCAATGAATTAACTGAAAACTTTTATTGTAAAAATTTCTTTTGCGTTTTTTGTATTTAATTATTACAATTTATACAGATCGTTTACGAGACACTTTGCTACATGAAATGTGTCATGCTGCTGTTTGGGTGGTGAACCAACAGAAAAGTAACCATGGTCCTTTATGGCGAATGTGGTTTGTATCATCCTTTTTTTTTTTCTTTTGAAAATTAAACTAGTTAAATTGTAAAGAATGGTAATTTATTTTTTTAATTCAGCTTGTGGCAGCAATGAAAAATTATAAAATTGTTATATACTTAAGATGAATTAAAATCTTATATACAAATATGTATTTTAATGGAGTCTTAATTGCTTTTTAATTTTGTTCATTATGATTCCATAATTATTTTTTACATCAATCTTGCAAACAAACATTTTATAGTTAAAATTTCGTCTTGAAGTTTAAGCTATTTAATTAAAAAATTTATTTCAATTTGAAATCAAGAAAATATTATGTTTATTTTCATAATTCAATTGTAAATATAGTAGTTAGATTAAATTTCTTTTATAAAATATGTATTTTTTAATATTTGCAGGGCTGACAGATGTAATCTCATATTACCTAATGTTCAGGTTCCAACAAGATGCCATAACTATGAAATAGAATATAAATTTACATACAGATGTAAAAATTGCCCTTATAAGTGAGTTTAATCAGTTATATTTATTTCCCCTATATTGTTTTGATTGGAAACTTAAGTTTATTTCAACTTTGATTAGTATTTCTTTACTTTTACCAATTTTATTTTCAAAGTTGCTGGCATTCTAGTACAGAGATAGCACATCTTCCTTGTGATCTGGGTGTCCTGGGTTTGAGTCTCGGTTAGGGCATGGTTGTTCTGTGTATTATCTGCGAGGGTAGTGAATGTGGCCTCCTGTAAATAGGGGCTGTACAAGCAAATGTGTGTGTGTGTGCGCCATCCTCATATGAGCTAGAAGTCAGACTTCTGCAATCATGTGCTCAGGGGTCCATACCCTTAGAAGCTACTGCATCCCTCTTTCTATTGTAAAGCAAACACATCATCATCTTCATCATTTCCGAAGTTTAGTGTTTGGAGTTCTAGAATCAATTTTACTGCCCAACTCATTCCATCTGGATCTTTTAAGATGAGCATAAATTAATTTAATCTTTGATTTAATTTTATTGATAGCAGTTCTGTTTTTTTCAACAAGCCCTGAGGCCTCAAGTAGGCTTTTTCTTTTCTCCAAGAAAGGCTCTAGTATGGCAGAATTTTCCCTAAATCTCGAAATGTGACTTTAAATTGCATACTGATGGCTGCAAAATCGACAATTTTGCATCTATATTGTAATTCCTCAGACTAGTTTCTCCTATTTGTCAGTAAAATCCAGACTTCTGTTAAATTTTTAAAAGCAAACTAATAGCAATCGATGAGGAACTTAAGACCCTGTTCCCTTTTTCCCTGTTGTTCCCAGTTAAGACTTCTGTTCCATTTTTAAAGCACATGAAAATATAAGAACCTTTGGGTTCTTACTGATAGCTGCAACTCAATGGAACACCTTAATAATTGGATCTATGTTGGAAATTACGCGAGTTTGTCTGTTCTTCAGTTGAAGCTGATTTCACTCTAATATAACATTCACTTCCAGTGGATCCCATCTCATGTGTTTTTACTTGGTAATGAAATAGCAGACAAAATTGCAAAGAAAGAAAGCAGCCTAGTAACTTCATCTTCTGCTAAACTCGCATACTTAGAACTCTTCTGTCAAGTGAAATTGCTAAATAAGAAAAATTGGAAATGTCTTTTCTTTTATCAAAACAAAAAAATTACCTTTTTTACTTAATATGCCACCAGCATGAGGCCTCTGCTAAACATATTCTAGACTGCTAAGGACTTCTTTGGGGAGAAATTTTCTCTCCTCCCTTCCTAGTCATTGACTTTCTTCTTGTTAATAGATTTTTGGATTTGGTCTAAGTCAGGCCATGGAAATTAACAAAAGCAATAACCAGTTTTATTATCTCTTTAGTAAGAGGTAATCTAAAAGTATGGAGAACATTATTCTTTAACATTTAATCATTAAACAGCTAAAAATATAATTTCAAATACATTTTGTCAGAATTTAGTTTGAGACTCCAGTCCCCAATATTTTATATTATAAATTCATAGTTATAATTTGTTTCATTCCACCCTTTCTACATTTCTATCTATAAAGAAAAACATATCACTCATTGCTACATTTTGAAACATCATGAATTCCCAATGTTATATAATATGCCTATTAAGTTGTTTCAAATTCAATCAGTATTTATAATAAGTTTTTAAAAATACATCATAAACACCAATAATCAATAACCATCAGTTTAATTTGCAGTTTTATATGGGCTTATAATATAATTCTCATGTTAAATTAACTCTAAAGGATAATTAATACTAAATTCTAAAGTGGTTTTTTTTTTAGAAATAGCTTACAAGTTATGATATAAAGGAGAGCAATGCACCTAAAGAACTTCAAAAACAATTTTACAATCCTTTTTTTTTTTTTTTGAAAAACTGTTAGTCTGGTGAATGCAATCTATCTTATCTCTGTGGATGGAAGAGAATAGGTTCACCCCCCCTACCCCATTATCTATGTCATTCTGACAAATGTTATATCTGATCTGTGTGTTGAATTTTATTCTTCTAATGTAGGGGAATGTTTGGTGATGGATCACAGTACTAGTATCATCCTCCGTACATAATAATAATTCAGAATTATGAGGTCTCTCCCAAAACTGTCCTTGAAATTACTTTATATAAGATATTAAAACAACTACATTGTATATTTTTTCCATTCTAGACTACAAACTATATTCATTTTTTTAGTGATTTTTTTTTACACTCATTATTTTGTAGAATATCTCTGCTTTAAAATAAGCTTTATTTCATCAAATAAATTTCTTTATTAGAATCTTTTTGCTCCTTAACATAGATTATGTGTACTACATTTGAATGACCTATGGATTTCAATCAATTTCTTAGTCAGTAATTCCTTTTATGCTATATTGTTGCAATAATTCTGTACAATAAAAAGAATAATAGCAAAGCAGAGTTTTTTCTAATTATTTTTTACATGCAAAGTATAAAGAAACTATCAGAACTAGAAAAGAATTTATACTTGAGATTTTGACTAATTTTTACTTTTAGACGTCTTTGAATTCCAAAAACACATATGTGGCATTAAGTCTGTGTGTCGCTGATAAAGACAACTCAAAAATACTTCGAGATAAAGCGATTAAATTTGTTTTTCTTAACACCAAATTTATAGATTTCTATTAAATTTTGTGTAAAATCCAATAAGAGAATCTGTCCGGCAATTTGAATATAAGTTAACATGTTGATTACAAAATGGAGAGAGCTAGCTAGATAAAATTTGATACACAGTTTTTTAGCATCTACAATTTAAACACTTATCAAAATCAACAAGGATAGAAACGTAACTTGAAATTATATGAAGATTTGAATTTGTCGTTACAGTTGTAGTTTAGTTTCAATCGGTTTTGGAAAATATACTTAAGACACAAATTTGCCTTTTGGATATTATTAATGCATGACAACAATTAATTGCAAAAATATATCACAATAGATTCAGCAAAAAAATGTATTTTTATTCCAATACCATTGGTCAGGAAAAAACAAAATCCTAGTCCATATCCATTGAAAATACAGGTGTTGAAAATTGGAACACACTGTGGATGCCTGAATTTTCACCACCAAATGGGGCAGTGCAAACAAGTGAATTTTCTAAGCCAATTGGGGTAACACAATACAGATTAATAATTTTTCATTTTCTTTATTCTGTTTTATTTCAATTCAAAATGAATCAGAATAATGGATTAATTAATAATGGTTAATTTTAAATGAATTAAACACTAAGAAGTAAACAGAATCATTTGAAATTAGTCCAAAACCTGTTAAGCCTAACCTCATTAGTGTGGGAAAATCAAACTGGTCTCACTAATTTGGCAGTTTGGAATTGAAGATATTTGGTGGTTAAGATAGTTTTTAATTAATTAAAAAATTAACCACTCAATTAATTGGAATAAGTAGCAGCCAATGTCCTATTCTAGACTATAATCTATATTTTACTGCTAAAATTCATTCAATTTTGTTCAGCTGTTCTGGCATGATTGACTAACATCATCCATCCAAACTTTCACATTTCTAATAGTATATATATATATATATAATAAAGACGAAGGAATATACTGTCTTCATTATACACATTTATTTGCAAGAATGGTTCTTTCTTTTTCAGAATTGGAAGGCATTCAAAATGTTCAAGATTCTTAGAGTTAAAATGTCCAAAATGCTATGGTTCTATTTATTGCGAGAAGTCATGAAATATGAAGATGAATCTGTGATAAATTGCTGAACAAGCAGTGAAATTTTTGCTGACATATTTTTACTATGTGTAGAAATCAATGTTTTTTATATCATTTAGCAATTTTTTAAACATAGATATTAATTAATATGTTTAATTAATTTTTTTAATTTGAGTTGCACAATCTTATATATATTTATTTTTGGAAACTCCAAAAAAATTATTTTACATAATCATGTATTTATTTCTGGATTTTATTCTGTAAATATATCGTAATTATTAAATTAGAACTATAAATGTTAAATTCTATAATTTCATTTTGGCTTTATATAAAATTATTTTGATAAATAAATTTTTTATTTAATTCAGAAACATGTCAAATATGAGTTTTCAATTTGTTTCACAAAAAATATAAAAACAGTAAAATCAGAATTTCAAAGTAAGCATCTTGTATATAAAAGGAAATGTAAATAATATTTTTATATATTAAAAATCATTTACACAAACACAAAAATTGTACATATCCTATCATAATTTTCTTTCTTGTGAAATTTTTATACATACCATTAGGGCAGATAGAAAAAAACCATACACATATTTTACTATTAAACCTTTTAATTACTGAAGTAAAATTATCTAAATAAAAATTATAATTATGTAAGTTTCTATTATTAATTTTTGAAAGGATTAAGTTTAGTTTAGAGTTTTTAAAAATATTTTTAATCAAGTTCATTCTTTTAAACATATGGATTACATTAATATTCATGGTATACATGCACAGTTATTTTGAGATTTAAGAATAATATTTCTAAAATAATTTTTAAAGAAATATTACTATTTTGCATTACATTTGACTTTATAATAACAAAAGTTAGTTAATGCCAAGTTTTTATTCTCTTAAAATAAAAATGTATATATTTTGTATTAAAAACTATCATAAAATTAGTAAAATGTTGCAATACAAAATCTGATTTAGAAAATTTAATCAGAACATAGTTTTTATTAATTATATAGTATTTTAATTATTCAATTAATGTCACTAGGATGCACATGTTTTACAACAATTTTTACAAAAGAATAGAGGTAAATTAATAAAATTTTTATTCTATGTCATAATCTAAGACTGTCTGACATAAAAATCTTTGAATGGCAGAATTGTGTACTTCAGAATGATTTTTTTCTTTAAAATTTTGATTCAATTAATATGAGTTTGTCATTTTCCCTTCATTTTCGAAATTCCCCCAAAATTACTACACAAATTGAATTTTCATTTCTTTTTAGAGTTTAAAAATTGTTGTTCAATTTATATCAATTTGACTGTAATATAATTTTTTTATAATTTTCAAAAAGTAATTTCATTATTGCAATGAAGTTCATATCATGTTCTTTGAAATATTTTATATGAAATTTAAGAAAGAAAAGAATTAAAATTAAAATTGTCAACTTACTATTGTATTCCAGCATAAAACAACTAATTTTATAAAACAACACTAAGAAAAATTAATAACTTGAATCATTAGTGTGTTTAATTATTTAGAAATTGCAATGAAATGGAATCAAAGATACGCAATTTAAAAGAAAGTTCTGCATAGGGAGGAATGGCACATCACATAAAGCAATCTACATTCAAGTTAAATTTGATTGTTATTAAACAATACGTTTGAGTTTATTATGCATTTAAAATATTTTTATTTGAAAAATAATAAAGCAAAAAAAAATCATTAAAAGAAATCGGAAATTGTATTGACATGAAAGTTGGGTTTTCTGTTTTTATCGCAAATAATATTATAGTTGGTGTAAGAATTATCATCAATCAAGGTGCTATAGCTTCTCTATCTAATGAAGAAACTAGAAATAAATTCCAAGCTTTTATTTAGACATAAAGGCAGCTATTTCATTCCCACCAATTCTCCCATAAAAAAAATTATGTATGAGCTTGGCCATTTTTATGAAAGATTATTCTTAAAATATCAGACATGTAAGTTTTAAAAGTTGTAATTTTCTGAATACAACTCTGCACTTGTTATATATATATGTGTGTGTGTAGTGATATTTTAAATTCCAATTTCAATTGTACTTAATTTCCAAAGTTTTATATTTATTTAGTCCATAGTAACTTAATTTTAAAATGGTCTCTTATTTCCTGATCCCATTCCATTTTTTCTATTTAATAAATCAAATACAGCTTTGTTAAGATACTGCACCATCATTTTCCACTTGCTGAGTGAATGGATAGCAAATCAATGATGCAAACAGATTCTTCTAAAGGATTCCTACATTTCTCTTATCAAGGTCAACATATGTGAGAATTCCTATCAAAATTTGATATGTGTCAGAATTATGAGAATATCATGGTATATAAGAAAAGTTAAAATAATTTTGTTCTCTTAATGTCCTTTTATCCTCTTGATCTTTTTTCACTCTTTATGTCTTTGTAACCTTCATCTGTTTTTGTGTTCGTGCTGTACATAATACTTGCCTCTCAAGATGGAATAAAACGAAATTAAAAATTCAACTTGTCTTCCTGATTTTGGCCATGATTCTTTCCTGCTTCAAACACCAAATTCTTAATGTGTTACTTTATCTATCCATCTATATATATATATATATATATATATATATATATATATATATATATATGTATCATTATTATTTTATTTACTATGAAGAATATTTTCATTATATATATTTATGAAACAAAATTTACAAATAATAATAATAATAATAAATTTGTTTATTACTATATTAGATGTAAAATAATAATTACATGAAACCAGCTGAAAACATTTTTTTAAAACCAAAAACTAGACCTAAATAATAACATATATATTTAAGTTAGCACTCTGTTTCTAAGATATTCAGTTGAAGACCAATGAATGCATTTTTATGATTTTTACTATAGGGCAGCACTGGATTCAGTATTAATTTAGTTAAATCAATCAATAAAATTTATGATTGATAATTAATACACTATATACCTACAATAAATGCAACCAAATATTTATATTGATAGATTTTTAAAACCTATCAATAATTAAAAATTAAGTGAAATTTTTTAGAAATACATCATTTAATACAATTTACAATGTTTGAAATATTGAATACAGCCTTAGATTCACAAAATGAAAATTATATAAAAGGACTGCTCATGTAATCATATTGCTGAATTCAAGCTCCCACTCCCCTAACTTTCAAATTAATATATTTAACTTTGCTCATAATTTATAAATTTATCAACAATTAAATTCTACATTTTTAAGTGCCTTGAGAGAAAATTATATTTCTTTAAATCTTTTTCCACTTAGAAATATCCCTCTCCTGTAGAGAATTTTTTATTGAATGACTGTATTTTTAACCATTCCATTTTCATTTAGGTTAGGATGTGCAAAAGTTTTATTACCTACCATGCTTTATTATCAACCAAGTGTTTATTTTTTGCCATGGCCTTCTGTAGATAAAGGGATTATAGAAATTCTATTTTCAGTTTATAAATAAGAGTTTTTAAAAACTTTTCAATTGTAAGTATATTTACCCAAGTCTAAGATGTGAAAATAATTAAGAAAATAAGGCTAATATAAATAAAAATTATTCATAATTTGGTTAATTAAATTAAAATAAAATTTTCTTTTTTGTTAATTATTTTTAGTATTCTAACACATGTTGCTTTCAAAATTTCTACAAACTTAGAATTATTTTGTGTAGTCTTATTTGATATATTTTATTGCTTCAAAACTGCTGATTTAGGCAGGAAAAAAAAAGAGAATTGCAGGCCATTTAATTTCCTAAAAAATTTCTACAATTGCATTCCAATTTAAAAATATTACATCAAAATATAGAAGGATATAACTGAATAAATTACACACTTTCTGCTCATCCCAACATTTTTCCATATTAAAAAGAACAAAATATATTCTCAAGTTGTATTATGAATGTAAACAGGTTATATGTAATGACTCTAACAAATATATATTTAGGAAAGGGAATCTTAGGTACCTTTGGAAAAAATGTGTGGACATTAGAGATTTTCATCCTTTCACTAGCAGTTAAAAAAATTCTGACATAAATATTTTAGAGTATATTTTAGAAATTAAAGGAAAATATGGGATTTTAAAGAACAGAATAATATAGACTAATTTCATACAATTAGGCTTTAAGATAGATTAAAATATATCATAGGCAATTTCAACTTATTAATAGTTTAAAAATTAATATTTTCTACTCATTCAAAATCAGACATCACTGTAACTTCAGAGTTGTACATAATTTTAATTTCTATCAGTGTCTAATGTGTATATAAACAAAAATGTTGAATCAATCATTCCTGTTCGAAACTCTTTTAGGTTCAAAATAACTTCCTGCTTTCCTAGACTAGCTTTTCTTACTGGTCATAGAGTAAGAAAGAAAGAAAGAGAAAAGTTAAAGAGATTTTGATAATGAAGAATAAAAAATTATTGTTGAAGAATTCCATCTGTAATTCTTCTTTAATCATTTTACATATGTATAAGTTAAGAAATATATTTTGACTTAAAGAGCTATAAATTTGTGATACTTTATACCCGTATCTCCTCTAAAAAGTTTAAGATAAAACTGCAAACACGAAGAAACTGGTTTAATACTGAACTGGTTTAAAAGAAACTAATTAATAATTATTAATTAATAATATTTAAAAAATAAATTCACATAAATTACATATTTTTTAATTCTTTAGGACAAGATTTTGGACTTCAGCCTGAAAATGTCAAAAACAATTTTTATGCAAAGATTTCAAAACTACTTTTAAAATTCTTTTTTTGAAGCTTACATTCTTCTTTTCAGAAAGAATTTTTATAATTTATATTTCTTTCATTTTTTTTATAAATAAGTTTATACAATGATTTTTTTAAATTAGACACAATATGCAATTACAATAGATTTTTCCACCTAAAAAATGAACTAACTCATTGATAAGATTGTACTTGCTGCTTTGTATCACAATGTTACTGCTTTTAGATACTATTTAATAAATGTAAGAGCTGGAAGCAGAAATATTTTATGAAATTATCATTCCAAAGAAAAAGTTTCCCACATATATCGAAAAAAAAACTATCTTTCTCTAGCATGAAAATATACTAAGCCTTTTAAAAATATTATTTTAAAAGTAATGCAGAATAACAAAACAAACGGGAACCAGGTTTCTCACTAAGGCCCAGGTAGCACATCTTGTAGCATAATATTGTACAATATTGTGCGATATTATATGATATTAAACAATATTCAAAAATATTATACAATATTGCGAATATTGATCAATATCTTACAATATTTGTGTGCTACTAGGGGGAGGAAAACATTTTAAACAAACCTTTTACCAAACTAACGCATATAACAAGGGATTAAAAAGAAATAATCAAATATTGACTACCTATCAAATTTAAAAGTGTTTCAACTTCGTACCATTAACGGCTATGGTTTATCATTTTTTCCCTATATCTTCAACATAATGTGCAAAGAATGTAATTTTGCACCCAATAATAATAATAATAAACAATATTGAATTAGAGTTTAAAGGGTGTTTAAATTCAAAATAATAAATCCATAAAAAATTATCAAAATGTAGCCTAAAAGAACAATTTGCTGACCAATATGATGTGTTTCCAAATCAGAATACAGGATATCATGGAAATATTCTACGATATCTTGAAAGTTACTTTTCATTTATCCAAATTATATATCTAAATAAGAAGATAAGAACTTCTTTCATGAACAAAATAAATCTTCTAAATTTTTAAAAATGAAATCCGCCTTTTTTTTCAATAAAACAAGTAATTTAATGATTATACATCGAAAATGAAACCGAAAAATTTCGACTTTTCGAGCACTGGCTGTTGCCAATACATCTTTGTGCTCTGTAACGTCAAGCGAGAAAACCAAAAATAGATTTAATATTTTGGTTCCGTTTTTAATTCTGTATTTTGCTTTGATAAATATTAGAATCATACTACTTGAAAATCTTTAATTCATATGTATAATTTTTATTTTAAATATAATAGTTTATTACTCTTACGATATTGTTATCGGTGACTGTGTGATACCGATATCGGAAGTTAAAATTGTAAACAAATAACTTGAAAGAACCAGCCTCGATTTTCTTGATAAAATCTGTCCCCAGACTCTTCAAAAGGTTTGGATTATTGCATTGTTTCTTTTTAAATTGCAGTAATCAAAACATTATATTTGCATTGATAACTTTTATTTCTAAATATCTGTAAGTATCGTTTTACACCCGACGTTAACTAATTTAGAAAGTAAAATAAAAGATATTTTCAAAAAAAAAAAAAAAAAAAATCTGTTTTATTTATTACTATTTAACATTCGTCATTAATTCATAATATTATTCTAAATGCTAACATTTTTTTAAAGGTAGCATTATAAAAATTATATTTATTCAGTTTAAATATACTTTTAAACTAAAGCGTTAGATTTTCTCGCCTCGCGCATGTTTTATTGTTCAATTACAATAGTTTATTTCATATTAATTAATCAATAATTATTAATAATATTTATAATTAATAATAAGAAGTTGTGTTTAAATTAAAAAATTGTATTTGAAGCTTTTTTTAACTAAGCGGGGTGAAAAAAGAAGCTTATTTTAATTAAGGCAAAATACTTTGAATTTATAATTTTATATTGTTTTAACTATTAAGTTTATATTCTTATAAATAATATATTATAATATTTATGCTCACCAATAATTTTTAAAAATATAAAACCAAGAATATCTATATAATATACACATTTAAAAATCACTTGCTAAAGTATCTCCTACTTTGGTATAAATAAGATAAGGGGGAAACAAATTAAACTTTTGTCATTTCCTTTTAATTAAATTTCTTATCTGATTGATTAATATGAAAGGAAAAGACCAAGGCCATCAAAAATGACGGAAGTAGGCAAAGTCACCTATTCCTGAATTTTGTTTGATGCAATATCTATTAACTCTATAGATTATTGTTTGTCTATGTATTTTATCTATCTATATGTATGTGTTTAAATGTATACATTCAGACAGATAATTTAAAGAGGTAAAAAGGTTTCTGATATTCAAATTATTAAGATGATTTTTTGTATGTCAAACATTGTTTCTATCTACTGGAAAAGAAACACTTTTTTTTTCACCTGTTCATTGGTTTGATTTTATTAGTAATTCATAGCATGTAATATATATTTATATTAAAATTAAAGATACAGTTACAATTAGAGATTTTCAGATTCATTATGTTATCATATATTGTTTTTGGAGATTCATTAGTAAAATTTTAGATAAAAAATTAAAAAACAAACAAACAAACTCTAATTAATTTTTTTATGATATATAATAAGGTATATTGAGATTACATAAAAATTGTTCTTATTTACTTTTATCTGTGTGTTTGAAGTGTATAAATAAAGTTTGAGATATAAAATTAATAGATGAAATTTCTTAATATAATATTTTTAATAAAATTGCTATATTTCAGCATTTTTAATTTGCGATAAACTATGGAACCAATTGTTTTAAATTTAACTGTATTAATTTTATTGTAATAGCATTTGGTTTCTTTTGTTATGTAAAAACTTAGTCAGCATTTTATTAAAAATTCATTTAGAACTTCTATAGAAATAGCTTTAAAATATTTTAATTACTTCATTTATTATTTTAGCATCCATATTTTAACATGGCCCCCTCTGGAAAACTCATTCAGTTCTATAACTGCTCTATATTGAGGGATTCTAAAATAATGAGAGAAGATCTGTGGGTTCGAAATTCCAAAATCATCAATCCAGAGCCAATATTTTATGATGAAAAAGTTATGGCTGATATAAAAATAGATTGTGGAAATAATCTAATTGTTCCAGGTTTCATTGATTTGCAAATTAATGGTAAGTCTATTTTTTAATTCAATTTTATTTTTTAAATTTTCTTTCATTTCTAGTTTTTAATATTTAAATCACCAATATTAATTTATTTAACATATTTTCAATTTGATATATTTTGAAAACAGTACCTATTCAAATACAATTTATGAATTTTAATCAAGTATATTTTTGAAGTTACTTGTACATTAACCACATGCAAGTAACTAAATGGTCCTCCATGTTCCATAAATGCCAAGTTTATTGCAACCAGCAAATTAAATGCTGGAAATGGTCAAAAATGCCATGTAATTAAGTTTAAAGTTATTAGGTGATATGTGACTGAGCCTAGGTCATTAGTAGCATGCTTTAATTTTTTTTTAAGTCATAAGAATTTTTATTCTCAATATTTATGTGAAATTTAACTACTCTTTGGATTTAAGTTAGCTTAATTATGTGCTTAATATCACCTTATTAGCTTAATATCACCTTATATATTAAAAGGCACAAGCATTCTTAAGTTTAGAAGGTTTGAATATAACCATTTAGATACAAAATATGCTATTAGAAAGCTGAAATCAAGTATTTATTATATTTGTTGTAAATTAATTTATTAATCTTTTTTTTTTTTGCTTGCATTTCTGAGTCTTGTGTATTTTTAAAGGTTATATTTTTGATTCATATTTTCAAAAATATACCTTTTAAAATTGCTTTTTTAAATTATGTTTTGTTTACTCATAATTTTTACACAATATGTAGGCTTTATTTCTTTTTTTTTATATAACAGGAAATAATCATTGATTATTATTTTTTTGTAAGAGGTAAGGGAGACTGGGGCTAGGTTGCACCCAGGCAAAGTTGGCACTTTGCTAATAGCACAGATAAAAAACAATAGATGGCAGTAAAAGTGGGATTAAACTAAACAGGAAGTATGTCTTGATATACTCATAAATTTTCAGTCAGTTTCATTTGGATCAGCAAACATTAGAAATCATTTTTTTTTTTTTTTTGCTTCGAAAGGTGGATATCATTACTCACTTATTTTTCTTCCAAAATATACAATATTCACAATAATGATTCTCAACCGTAACATTTAGTATTTTGATAATTATCAGCATATTTGTGAGAAAGCATCTTGTAATTAACTTATTATTTCTGAATCAAAGTCGAAATAGCTTGATAGGGCATGTTAGCACCAATGGGGCATTTTTCTATTTTTACAGATATCCTGGTGAAGGACACAATTCAGGCAGAAAAACAAGCCATTAAGGTAAAATAATTACAAACCAAGGCTAATGTCCTAAATAAAATGAAGGAAAAAAGTCAAAATACAGAGAATAAAAACTAAATTCAGGAGGCAAATCTGTCAGTCGTAGAGTAAAGAAGAATAGAGGTCTCGAGATGATGAAGGTGATGTTGATATCAACTATAATTTGAGTGAGAAATTGAATTTAGAAAAAGATACAGAGGTAAATTATTTTGTATTTTTAAAGCTGTTAATTGAAGTTAAAAAATAATCTCAAAATTCGCTGCTTAGGTTTTGAATCAAAAGTCGGCAAGAATGAAAGGTGGGCTTCCCCTAGAAAAGTTCTAAAATGACAAAAACATTTATTTTCTCCAATAATACTTAGATATCAGTTACCTCATTGGGCTGATTTTAAAATGATTCCGCCACTTCCTTTGGTCATTGGAGCAACAAAGAGACAAAAAACATTTTTGTTATGTAAAATCCATCTGAATTTGTTATACCTTGGTTAAATGTTCCTAAATACAAAAAAGAAAAAAAAAGCTCAATTTTTAGTTAAATTTAATTATTTTAACAATAGTTTGATAAATGCTCTTAGTTAAAAAATATATTTTTTTTATTTCCTCTTTAGATAAATACCTACAGTATAATTAAGAGAAAATACAAATATATAATTCCAACTTGCCTTGCGTATGGTGCCAATGTACCCCGGCCCCAAGATATGCTGACACCGATGGCATGTTGACTCAATATAGCTTGTTTATTTTTTAACCAAATTGTTATTAGTTCCATATTATACTAGCCAAAGGATGTAAGAATGTTTTGGCACACATATAAACTATTTAACATTAAAAAAAAAATCTGTTTACAAAATTGGTGCTAACTTATCCCAGTCTCTCCTATTTTTTTTATATGAAGTGTCATGTATTTTTTTCTGTTATGACAGTCATATAATATATTTAATGATTTTAATTTAACTCATTTCATTTTATATTTATACCAGGTGGTTTTGGGTGTGATTTTTCTACTCCAAAAGAAGATATTGCTGTCAGTGTTAATAAAGTTGCTAATGGTATTCTTCAATATGGTGTAACCTCATTTTGTCCTACACTTATTACATCAACTCCTGATAAATACCATGAGGTAATTATTATTTTTTAAATTTCTGTATGTATTTTTTTATTAAACTTTATTACATATAATTCTTTGTGTGTTTACTTTCAGCATATATGCTAAAATTAATTTTTGTATTAACTTCAAAGATTTGCTTAAAGATATTGCTTAAAGTTTAAAATTAAATAAAATATTTTTAGAATATATACCAGTTGAGTTTTTCTTCAGATGTATGAATATGCTATCGCTGACATATGGGTTGCCACTGTTTTCTTATTCTTTTTATTTATTGCCTATTGGTTGAACAAATAAATCTTCTATATTTTTGATTTTAAAACTATGCTAGTGTACTTATTCATTTAGTTATAAATATAATTATAACTAGGTTGGGACAAATTTTATTTGTATTTTTTCTCAACTTGTATACTTAAAGAGTTAATTTCTAAATTTTCAGCAAAACAGAAAGATAAATTGTAATTCATGTATTAAATAGTATACAATACTTGTTTCCCAAGTATGTGAATGGCAAAAGAATTCTTTATAATATTGGAAGGATTTATCAATGCTAATTATTAAAATGGTTTTTAATTTATATTAATAATAAATAATGAATAAGCATTTTAAAATAATAAAATTTTCATGTACAGATATTTTCTTTTCTGTTTAAGTTTTTCACTTCATTTTAAACATAGATTTTATTAACTACTCGATTTGCATGCTTATATTGATTTGGTAAATATTTGTTTTTGTTTTTATTCCAATTTAATATAGGAATTTTACAGATTATACCAAAAATAAGAGTTCAAAATGGTGGAAAGCATGGTGCTGGTATATTAGGTATGTTTTTTGTTATTTATGTAATTATATATTAATGATTGTATTAATTCTTGTAAAAAGAATGTTCTTTTTACTTTTTATAGGTATTCACGTAGAAGGACCATTTATTAATAAAGAAAAACGGGGAGCCCATCCTATTCAGTATGTTAAAAGTCTTAAAAGTGGAATTGAAGAAGTAATTCAAACATATGGAACTCTGTATAATATACGAATTATAACCCTTGCACCTGAATTAGATCCGGAAGGTGAAGTCATTGAAGAACTGTTTAGGCAGGGTATTACTGTTTCTCTAGGTATAGAACTATCTTTATCTTTCCCTAACTGTAATTTTTATTTTTAGTGTAAGTAAAACAAAATATTAAAATATTTTTAAATCTTTTGTTTGTTTTATACAAAAGACATATAAGATTCTTTAATAAAAGACATAATAAAGACATTTTTGCATACATTGTAGCTCATTTACAAGTAATCTTCTTTTAAATTTGTTTCATAGTTACTAGATTAAAGATGACTATGAAATCAATATGAAAATTGTAATTTAAATAGTAATGAAAAAATATAAAAAATAAAATCACTTCTGTGTTCGGAATTATTTTTTTAATATAAAAAAAGAGAAGATTTTTTTTAAATATTTGCACTATATTATCAAAAGTGTTTTAAGTCCATTTTTTTTAAAAAAATGAGATACTGCATAATTGGAAATTAATTTAATATCAATTTTTTATATATAAGTGGTTAATATTTAAATGACAATAGAAAATGTTTAATGTAACATTTTTTTTAAATCATTAATAAAAGATGTTGTGTTGTGATAATTATGAAAATGGTAAGAAGCCAATTTCCATAGTCACAGCTGATGAGATCTTATGGTTATATTTGTTTTATTTTGAAAATAATCTTACTTATTTTATTTTTTTCAAAATATGTGTAATTTCATAGTAAGATCATATAACAATACAAATAAGAAATAATAAAGCAAATTTATTTTATAAAAATTGAAACACAAAATAAATTATATATTTAACAATATATAAATATAAGTAAGGTTCAAGATAAAATATCTATCTTATTTCTATTGTATTTCTTATTATTACTTTTTGTATCTTTGTTTATGCAATTGGATTATTAAATTAATATAAAATATAATTTAAGTGTCATTTAATTTTTTACTATTGACTAATTAGAAAAATTATGTATGCCCATTCACAGTCTACAAATATATTTTATTTCAGTTAAATTTGCCAAAAAAATTTATATAATAAAAATGCTATTGATATATTAGTGGAAACTTGATAAATTCAAATTGATTAGAATCAAATTTATTGTTTAAAATCATTAACTAAGCTCAACATTTTTATAGGTTTGTTCATTTTTCCCCCTTGAAAATAAATTAATATATAAATTCATAAGGTGCATTTTGCTGTCTGTTAAAGAATTTTTATAAAAAAAGTATTTTATATTTCACTATAAAACCAATGTCTGTCTGACAAAATGACTCTAAAATTCCAAAATAAAAGAATATTCCTGAACTTATTTATTTATTTTTATATATTTTATTATAATCATATTATTTTAGCATAATTTAATTATAGCATTGACAATAATAAGTTTTTGAATTTACCCTTACAAAATAGAAGCAGTATTTAGAATAAACGTTTGGTGAAATTAAATACTTATTTTGACCATTACTTGTATTTTGAATTTGAATATAAGTCATATAAAAGAAAACATGTTAAAAATAAATGAAAAATATATTTTTGATATTTGTTACAGAAGAATTTGTTAGTAGCACTTTTATTTATTTGTTGGTATGTAGTGCATTCATAAAAACAATGAAGAATTTATACTGCTTTCTATTTATAAATATATTAAAAAATATTTTTTAATTGTTTATTTTAAATTCAAATAAAGTATATTTTTAAACATTGATTTAGGTCATTCTGCCTGCAGTTTATCAGATGGTGAAAAGGCTGCTGCTCATGGAGCTAGTTTCATTACTCATCTTTTCAATGCCATGTTGCCTGTATATATTTACCTTCTTTCAATAATCTTAAGAAATGGTTTTCAATTCTTTTCTTTGTATTATATGTTTGTTTTATAACACAGTCTCACATTTTATATCTTGAAGCAATACTGTAATTTTAAAGAGTGTGAAGAAAAATTGAAATTTTTAATAACAAATGAAATGTTTATGAATACTAAATTAAAAAAGACATTTTTATTGCTGTATGGAATTTCAAAAATAAATAAATAAATAAATAAATAAATAAATAAATAAGTTGCATATCAATTTTAATTTTATAACAATTTTGTCATTTATTCTTAAATTTGCTTCTTAAGTCAGCTTAATATTTAATTTAAACATTTGAATTTAAAAATACTAACAATAAAATTCTCATTCATAATTTTAAAGGATTGATTTTTTCCCCCTATTGAAGGAATTTTTTAACAATTATAATTAGTACAGATTATACTTTTTTTTTGTTATAGTTCCACCACAGAGATCCAGGCCTTGTTGGATTGCTTACGAGTGAGAAGTTGCCCCCAAATAAGAATATATTTTATGGCATAATTGCTGATGGAATTCATACTCATCCTGCTGCATTAAGAATAGCATACCATTCAAATCCAAAAGGTATTGTCATAAGGTTTTTTTTAGAAATATTTAATAATTATTTAATATTTATATTTTGTTTCTTAATGACCTTCATTTCTTTCTCATTAAAAATGCCTAGCATGAATATAATTTATTTATGAAAGTAATTTATTGACAGGTAAAATTAAGCAATTTTTGAAATTTGGAGTAAATTTAAATATACTGAATTTTTTAATGACAGTGGAAAAGTTTAATCAATATACTTAGATGATCTAAGAGTATCTTAAGCTATATAATATACTGAATATTACTCTTATAATACATAAATAATGCTATTAGCTAATCAGTAAAGAAATTCTTTAGATTTAAAGTACAATGTTTGGTTTTGAAATAACAATGTGATAATCATGTAAATGACATAGACAATTTGTTCATATATCTGTAGTTAAAATTAAATATGTGTGTTCATATTGGCACATAGCAGACCAAATAGCTTGAATTACAACTCCAAAATTTTACACTTATATATTTATTTACTTATTTATTACTACACTTATTTATGTTGGGGAAATTTCTTTGAAATTTCAAGGTCATTTGAACCGTTTTTCCATGATAACTTCCAAAAATATTATTCAAAAATAAATTTTACACTGTTTGAAAATTAAAAAGATTTTTTTTGTTGTTTCTAATTTAAAAGTTATCTACATTTTTCTTGAATTTTGTTGCTTTCTTTTGATTTTCATTTTTTAACTTAATTTTCAATATTTAATTACATTGCTGTCTGAAATTCAAACCGTTTTTGTTGTTTTAAAAAGTATTTGATTGTTTTTTTTTTTTTACCTTTATTGAAAGTTAAGTTCCTTTAAGTGTTTGTACTTTCATAAGATGAAATTTAAAAAAATGAACCACAATATTGCAAAAATTAAAGATTAACTGAATATTTACATTTATATTAGTACTATGAGGTCATGGCACAGGTTTATTGTTAAAAAGTTTTGTGTACACAATATATAAGATACTTAAAATAACATAAACTATAATTTCTGATCTGACAGTTTGACAATATTATGGATAACCATGATATCACTGAATATGTATATATATATGTAATGGCGTGATGGCCAAGCTATAACAAGTCCAGATGATATTTTAGAAATTAATAAATTAAATACAAAATTAGGTTAATGATGAACAAATTGCAATGACAGACTAATTTACAAATGGAATTGATGATCAAGCTCGATTTTTAATCTGCAAGTTTTAAGCATTTTGTAATCATCTTGCTTTGACCAGGCGTCAACTGTACATCACTCTCTGCGGTCAGAAGCATTGTTCATTGCAGATAGTGAGATATCTGGCACCACATATATATATGCATAATGTAATTAAGAATGAATATATAAGTACATTATTAAGAATGTGTTAAGGTGCTCGATTAGTAATTTTGTTCAGTGTGGTTTTGGAATAATCTGAAATTTGGTGGGTAAAACATTTTATTTATTAAAAAATAATTAGACACAGACCAATTATGCTTGTTTCAAATGTACAAATATTCAAAACAAAATTGTGAAAATATATATTCCAGAGTTAACAACTTTTGACTTAAAATGTTTTCTTGCATACTTTTGTTTTGAATGATCTTTTTTAATATTTCCTAAACTAAAAGTACTTCCTAAATTTTTTTTTGTTTTTATCAATAAGTTCTGAAAAGATGACATTTATTATGAAACTTTTTTGAAAATTCGTTTTCAGAAGTTTTTTTTTTTTTTAATCAATTGATAAGTATTTCATTTTAGGTAACTTTTAGTTTGTTATGCTTTTGCAATTTTAATTTATTTATCTAATATATCTTTTATAGTTAAATTAGTTTAGTCTATTAATTAAAAATAAATAGACTAATTATATTTATTTAAATTTGTAAATACAAGAATGTATTAATTTTTTTTTGTTTAGTGTAGCCTTTTTGAATATTGTATTTTAGTGAGCTTCCTTATTCATTTATATTTTTGAATGTAATATGAACTTCAATACTGTAGAGCAGTTATATTCAGAGAAAGTAGCTGCTTTTTTATTTATATATTAAGTAATTATATTTATCTTATCAAACTATAAACATAAATTGGAAGTCAGTGGTAAATAAAATTTATAGGAAAAGTTCCATTTTTTAAAAATAAATTTTGAGTTCTTTAAAGAATATTAAACTATTGAATTTACTTTCAAGGTTATTACTTGTTAAGTTTCAATGTATCTTTTTGTTGCATTAAAGTAGACCATTTATAAACTTAGTGAAATATTATGGGTCAAATAAACATATTTATAAAAAGTATTTAGTGTGCTGAAAATATATGCTTTAAGTGGATAGTGATTATTAGTTTGAGGTTGTAAACTGTGATAACATTTAAGAAATCTTGGTTCTACATTTAGAATCAGTAATAAGTTTGATGCTCTATTTATTATTTTTGTGGTGGTAATAAGAATTTATGAATGAGCTGTAAAATTCTTTCTTAAATAAAATTACATTTTCTTAACCTTATTATATCAAAAATTCAAATATTTTAGGGTTAGTACTAGTTACAGATGCAATGTCTGCCATGGGATTACAGCCTGGTACTTATAATATTGGTGACCAAAAAGTAGAAGTAACCAACTCTTGTGCAGTGCTTTCTGGTACTCAAACTTTAAGTGGAAGGTAAATTAAGATTCTTATATCTTTTAAATTTTTTACTTGAACCATCTTGCAAATTTTCATTTCACTGATAAAAAAAATTATTTATTTCTAGCATAGCAACAATGGATTCTTGTGTAAGGTTTCTGCTGAAATCAGTTAGTAAGTAAATGAAAAATTATAAAAAAATATATATTAGGCTATTTTTGGATAATTTTTAACAAATTAATTGTAGATATTAAGGCTTATCTTTGAAAAAGATCTAATTGGTTTATTAAGAGTTGCTTCACTTTTTTAAATGAAAAAGATACATCTTCCCCATTTTATTGAAATCTATAATATTTGGACTTTTTCATATAAAATAACAATTATTTTGAATTGTTATAATAAGCTTTTAATTGACGTCTATTATACTCAATATTATACTTGAAATCTGCTGTTATACTTTGATAATTTAATTAATACAAATTTATTTTTATTGGAAACTATTATATATAAAGATTGAAGGGAGAACATGCAAAAACAAATCTTTCCTTTATTATTGTTTCAATTTTTCTTTATTATCATCGGAATTCATTTGACTTATGTCCCATTTAGAAAAAGCCTTCTGATTTTGACTTGTAGTCAATTATTTACTATCTAAATCAGTATGTCATTTTTCAAATTTCTTTTCATGTAATCAAATTATTTTTTTAAAAAAATGATTGTTTAATTGTAGCAGTTTTAAAGGTTTATTCTAGACATTTTCCTAATTATTCCCATGAATTTTGAAACACCAAAATTCCCAGCATTTTCTGAAAGCCTACTTTTATCTAATCAAAACAATTCAGGTTTAACAAATTCCAACTTACTTATACCGAAACCATTATCTTCCATAATGATAAGGAAAATTTATGAACCATTCTGTGCTTAGAAGTTCTATGATTGAAAAACATGTTTCTGAAATTAATTTAAAATATTTATTATGATGCATTCCTTTAAAGTTTCCAAGACTTGCATTAATATTTTATACCTTGACTTACAATCCATAATTTTTAAAAGTATATCAAGTTTATGAAATTCTTTAAGAAATATAATTTACATTTTCTTACCATAATAGCTCAGTAATTTAATATATATATATATATTAATTTTAGGATGCTCGCTGGTTGAGGCTATAGAGTGTGCTACTTTACATCCAGCACAAGTACTAGGGATTACACACTCTAAAGGTACTCTTGATTTTGGTACTGATGCTGACTTTGTGATGTTGAATGATAATTTAGAGGTGGAAGCCACTTATATTGGTGGTGTTTGTGTCTGGAGCAAGAACCACTAACATTTTTTCCCATTAAGAATGTGTTTTTAATACGTCAAAGTGCCTTATTGTGACAAATAGAGCAGCTATATAATATTTGTGCCAGTTATAATCTTTTTTAGCCAAAGAATTTGAAGTTTTATTTTCGATTTTAAACTGCGAGTTTTGTTCCTAATAAGCAAGTCATTTTAATACATTTAATTTTATCTAAGCTGAACTAGTCATGAAGGTCTTTAAATTCCTAAATATTATATATGTTAAGAAATATAGATTAAATATCCAGGAAGTGTTTATAAGACATGTATGAATTTACTTGCATATCCATTAATTCTGATATTGTGTTGTCTAAGTATATTTGTATGATGTTCCTATTTGTTTTTGTCCTATTTTTCTAATAATTTTTATTTTTAAGTGTTAAAAAGATAATTATTGAAATGAAATTTATGTGCGTACATAAAATTACTTTTTTTAAACAAAGTGTCATAAACTTTGAATGTAAAAAATAAGAAAGCACTGTTTCATTATTAAAAGATTTTAAAAATAGTATCACCTGCATTTATTTTTATATTGTTGAATATGATTTAGAAACTTAATATATGAGCATTAAATTTTTAATTTAAAACTCTACCATTGTTTAATTTACTTGGTAAGTTAAAACCTTTATTTGATGATTAATTAACACCTTGTGCTGTAATAGCTGTCACTGTTCATATTGTGGTAACTAATTTATAGTGCAAGAAAGAAAAATGTAAATATATGGCAGTAAAGATTGCGAATTTTGTTTTCATTATTTAATTTAATAAAGATATCAGAATGAACATTTATTTACTAATTTGTTTTATCAACAGTTGTATAAATTACCATTAATTAATGGCTAATAACAAGTTGCATTCAATATATATATTTACAGTTGCTTTTGATCAAATTATATATAAAAAAACTATATTTATACATTTAAACTGAATAAATGTCACATGTGATATAAAAAGTTTTTTTTCCTTCCTTCACAAAATATTTTACAAAGCATAACCAAGGACAGTATAAAAATGGATTTAGTTCTTTAAAATGCTTTTCATTTCTAAATTTTCCATTTCTTTAAGAAGAGTAGCTACAGCAAATCGTAAACGATGAAACTGGGATGGGTGAACCTAATAACAAAGAAAATTTAAATGAGAAAAAAGCGTCCATTTCTTAATCTATAGAAAAATTAATATTCATTCTATTCTTATATATATAATATGTTGTAAAGTTTCAACTTTATCAAAAAAAAAAAAAAACCCACGAAGATATTGTTTGTAATAAGTCAAAACAGAGTTTCTTATTTAGAAAAGACATTTGCTTTTTAAATAGTATCTCTAATAACATTTAAAATGTCGAATAAATATAATTTAATGCAACAAACCTCAAAAGTTTCTCTTCTTCCATCACTTAATTGAACCTCCACCACAATTGCTGGTTCAAGAACTCTGCTCAGAGTGCTAATAAGGAGATAAAATCAAGCAAGCTATATAATAATTTTTTAATCTTATATTTTAAAGGGAGTAAAAATGATTAGTGTAATTACCTAGTTGAAATGGCTACATCAATTCTCCATTTAAAATGTTTCAGTTTAGGAAGATGAGGGGCAATATTATTGAAATTGGCTATAATAGATGTACGTCTGAAATAATAAGTAAATAAGATTAATACAGTCAACTTTCAGATATATAAAACTAATTACTTCCAAAAATATTAATTTTGCAGTTTATGCTGTATAAATTTGTTCACCATAATTTGAAAAAATAAGAGCTAAATCTGCCAAATGAATTCATTATACAGCTTTTACCTTAAAAGAAATGTTTGCTTCGACCAGCCAATTATAAAGATTCAAATGTTACGAAGCTCTGTGTTTTAAAAATTATTGGCAATCTGCAGTAATCAGAAATACAATTTTCCATATTTAATATAACTTTTAATGGGGAAAAAATGTTGAAAATTTAAATTGATACATGTGAAAAGAAACATTAAAAAAGTAACCAACTGCAGTTCTGATTAAATCCATTATTACTGCTATTACTTTCACATCAAAATACAAAGGCAATCAAAATTAAAATTGACTATTTTTACGGTTTTAAGAGAGTTCTGATGTAATTTCACAAACAAATAAGCGCAAATAATATAAAAACTTTCTAAGTCTTGATATCAATTGATATTTTGAAATTGTTGCATAAATGAAAACAATGAAAAATTCTAAATGCAAAAATGATTTAATTAAAAAAAACATTTACATATAAAAAGCTAAAATCACTATCAAATGGATATATTTCAGAACTACATAAATTGTTGGTTTGCGAAATAATATAAAAATGAATAACTGTAAACATTTAGATAAGAATAATTTACAATAATATGAATGGCAAAGTTAAATGCAAAAGAAAGTAATTATAAAAAGTCTATCAAGGCATATGCATGCTATAATTAAAAAAGAAAGGAATAAAAAACATATACATATTCGACTTCATAAAAGTTCTAGTTTTTAAAAAATATATAGTTGACTTTTTCTTTACAATTGTAATATATTTTAAAATGGTGAAACTGTATTTGAAAAGGCAGAATGTATTTTGACTACTAAAAGTATTAAAATTAAAATTTTTTAAAGTTGTTAATAATTTTATTAATTTTAAATAAAGGATGCATAACTAATCGAAAAAATCCAATACCTTTGTCCATAAACTACATTAGTAAGATCTTCTATACAGTCATCGCCAATCCTATCAAAATTAAGAGAAAAAACTTAAAAATATGAACTACTTTTTCATTTAATTTTTAAAGCCAAACAATTTATTATTTTTTCAAGACAACAGGGAATGGAAATGTTATAGTAAAACAGGAGAATCAGTTACTAAGTTCTTGACAAGGGAAAAAGTATTTCAACAAATCTATCAACTAATTCAAGATTAACACATTTTCCAACTTGCCATCTTAAAAATAAATTGCAATTTAAAGCCGTTAGTCACTAAGTACTTGATTCTCCAGTAATTGTTTATAATGATATTTTTAGATATTAGTTATCACTATATATTTTCATTCAGTACCTCTCATGCGAGAGTCTGTAATTAAGATTTTATAAATTCATTTAAGTTAATTTCCAAGAAGAAATAATTATTCTTTTTTGATGATGACTAATAAATAGTGTCAAGAATTAAAATAAATTTTATTATAACAAAAAATATTTTACAATGAATAAAAAAAAGAAAGAAAAAGAAATTACACTTAATGAAATCTGAAGAATTTACCTTTAAAAATAGAAGTATTGAATTGGATTATTATTCTAAGAGTTACTAAAATTTCGATTTATCAGAATAGCTAATTAGGAAAAATCAAAAATATATATAATTAAAAAAAAATTGTATAACTCACCCAAGTTCATGAAGATCTTCTTTAAAAATCTGCAATAAAATATTTCATTTAGTTTGATAAAATTTAAATAATTTGAATTAGTGCCTTAAAAAGTGAGTACAAACTATTCGAGATATTACAAGCACAGTTAATAATTTAAATTTATTTAAGAACAAGGTATGAAGAAGTAAGAAAATTAAGTGTTTTTAGTTAATGTCCAAAAGCACTAAAGAACAACAATTTTGCATATGCATGATACTAGTACAATCACACACACACACAAATCACCATGCATGACATTAAAATGCAGAAATCCAAAATACTGTGCACATACCACATATAGTTTGCAAAATTTTCACAAAAATTGTAAAACCTCACAGCCTGCTTACAATGCTTACTTTTTGAGGGAGAGTATTTTAGATTTATGTATTTATAGTTATCTTTACAAAAAGTGTATTTCAATGGAAATTATAATATCCCAATCACCTTAATATTTCATTTATATTCAGATAAGACACTTTTAAATTAACAAGAGATTTGATTTTTTTTTAAAATAATATTTTCCCCCATTCAATGATATAAAATTTAATTGCAAAACAGATTGATTATAGGAATATATAATCAATTTTTCCTCTTTGCCAGCAGTTAAATTTAACATTATTTATTTGACAGTATAATTTTGACAAAGTTAATAACTGGATAATTATCATTTCTACTCCAGTTCACATTGTACTCTAATACAGACTATTTTTGCTTATATTCTTACATTCAGTGTCTTTGTTCTTCCAATACATCAAATAAATATTTTGCTATAGTTAAGAGGATTGGGAATGCAATTTCCTAAAACCAGTTAATTCCTCATAATGAACTAGATTTTAAGAAGCTAATTTTTACATTTACTTAAAGCCCATGAAAACTGCAACTCCATACAAATAAATGAAGTTTAAATATAAAGAAATCTGTACGATTTCTTATTATTAAGTAAATTAATTAGCTCTTATTATTTATATATTCAATGACTTAATTTTGAGTACTAATTTTTTAAATTCTTTGATAGGTACAGGATATTTTCAGAGCATTCTTAAAATGATTTTCTCAGAATTATAAAAAATGTCCTCTTTACAGTTGCATTTGTGCAAAAATTCAATTTTTATTAGTTTAGAAAAGCAATCTATGATAATGTGCAATGCTCAATTTCTGTTTTAATTGTATCAGCCACTGATAATTTTTGCAGCTAATGTAAAGACATTTGTTATTTGGTTTGTAAAAAGAAAGAAAAAAGTACATATTTGTGAAAAAATATTGAGTGTCAAGCCCTTGTGTTTCATGTAATGGAATGCTAAATCTAAGATATAACATTTATTGATGATGTAAAGCTTTGTAATAATTTATTCTTTGAATTAAAAACATACATGGGTGAATACTTAAATGGTATAAAACTAGAATTTCTTGAGAAGAGGGACTTATTAAAAAATTATTAATAAAACTGTATTTTAAATTAAGTAAAATCCAAGTAAAAAATAAATGGCTTTGATTAATTTCTATGATATTATAATTCAAATAAAAGGGTAAAGAAAATATTGAATAACAATATTACTGGGTAAAAAGTAATAGTAGTAAAATGTAAATAAATTTCTCAGTAAAAATTATTGTTTTCCAATACTTACATGCTGTTTTAAGGAGGCTTCAGGTAAATTAAGTGCACATTTCAACAAAGCATATAGAGCACCATAAATAACATCAACATTACAAGTGTCTTGAGCAGCTTTCTTTATAGCTATATACATATCTGGATTAATATCTCTACCTTCAAAGTCCAGTAATGCTACTGTAATAATAATAATAAATTGAATTTATAAGTTCTTGTTACAATTTGTATAAATGTACAGACAGCTTTTGAACTCGAAACAAACATTTAAGAGATATAGAACATAGTAATATACTATAATACAACTTGCATTCATTATTTTATAATTTGTAGTTTATAATATTTTCTAAACATAAAATAATAAAACAACACCCCCCTCCCTCACAAGATTAAGTAATATTATACAAGAAAAATTTCTAGCCTATTTTAACCCTAATATTACAACTATACTATAGTGTTCAATTTAATTAATTATATTATTTTGATTCTAAATTAATTTTAATAAAATATTTCATTGCATAGAGGTTAATAAAATATGGCAGCTTCTTTTTTAAAAGTATAACTTCTTCAAAAATACTCATCAGTTTTTAGTTGAAGTATTTTCTTCTGATGATATTCCACCATAAAAAAAAAATGCAGACACAGGTTAAATTATGCATCTGAATTACATGAAAAACCATGGAAATAATATTTGAAGCATCAAAAATTGTAAAAATATCTACAGTTGGTGGAAATTGCAATACATAAGTAAAAAAAAATCCTCATAAAAAATCATTATAATTTTCACAACAAATATAATTTTTGGTACTTGAGTATTAATAACTTGCTCTTGATAAATTTTGACTTAATTACAAGATATTAACAAACAAATAAACAATAGATTAATATGGTATGTTTAAATAAACATGACATCTTGGGTATTAATTATAGAATTTTTGGTTCAATCACTCGTATGTGATTCATACAGAAATAAATAATAGTAAATTTATGACTGATTCTTTCTTCTGTATATACATTTGGGGCTAAAAAAACTTTTTCATTCATAAACTGAGATATAGAATACTTCTGCACCGAAAGTGAGAATTGCCAATGGAAAATTAAACAGCCCTAATTTCAATAAATAGCTCTGCTCCTGAGATTTTTGAAATAAATTAGATGGTTTTTACTTTGAACATTCACTTCAATTCTTACTATATTTTTTAACCTTCATATATTAATAAGATGTCTCAAAAATATAATAAAGATGCATTTGTTTAAAAATTAAGAATCATATTTTAAAATCATATTACTTAATTCATTATTGAAACTACCACCGCTAATAATAAAAATGTAGTACCAGACCATTTGACATAACTACCAAATTTGGCCAATATTTGAAGATTAGAATTATGCATTTTCAAACAACTATTCATAATTTTTTTTAAAAAATTCAAGTTTTTTTAAAAAATAATTTTAAGTATATTATTGTAAAAGAATAAATTTTACATAGTTCCAAAATTTTTTTTAAAAAAAACCCAAACTGCCCATTTGATGAAAGAAAACTTTGTAGTTTGGTTTGTTGTCTACATTTAAACATCATACCTGTATCTTATCATTTTTTTCCTTTTTGTCTAAGTTCCAATAATAGTTTGCAATGTTGGTTTGAAACCCACACTGTTTCATTAAATACTTAATTATTACATTTTTTTTTTCATTACTGAAAGGTAAAGAAAGAGAACTATGTTTATTCTACATATAGTTCAGGAGATGAATAAAAAATAATAATAAAATTTCAATAGGTAGGTAAACAAAATGTTTACATTTTTTAAAGTGCAATGATGCCATAGAGCTATTTTTTTTTTTAAAAAAAGGTTTATTCACACAATTAAAAGAACATATGAAAAGCAACTGAAATAAGACCTTTAATTGACATCTTGTGGGATCAGGAGCAAGAAATTACTTGAAAAGGATTTAATTGGAAATAAAGCCAGTAATCCCACAGATGCCAAATCAACTAATTTATTATAAAATTAACCATACTCATGGAAATTGCAAAAATTTTTATGCATTCCTTTATTACTATATTATAAAGATTTTTTTTAATTTATAAGAATTGCTAGGAAGTATTTTTAATTTAAATACTAAAATAATTGAGACATAGATATTTAAAAAAATTAGATGCATCATTTTTAATGAATGTCTATTCTTTCACACAAAAATTATTTAATGCACTACATTAAATCCTTGACTACAATACATAATTTAAGTTAAATTACATAAATAATAGCAATTCAAACAAACTGCCCACAAACTCTAGAAAAATTAGCTGAATCATTAATTAATTTTTAACATATTTCATATATTCCACATCTTCATATTAATTACAAGAAAGTAATTAATAATGTAAGGCGTTTCATAAAATTTTGTGCCAGAAAAAACATACTAAGTACCAAAAAAAAAAGTTACTATCACTAGGGGAAAAAAATTAACTGAATCAACTTCCTTTTTTTTGTGTGTGTGTGTGAATGGAATTGATAACCATACTATATTAATGTTTAGTAAATCAAATATCCTTTGGTTCAGTTAAGGGTTTCTGGTTGGAACTAGTAACTATTTAATCATAAAATAGAGGCAAAATAAAACAAATAATACAATAAGTTTCAACTAAAACCATTACAATATCACTGAATGAAATGTAAAATATGAATATATATTCATATATTTATCATTACATTAATTTATACTTGAAACTTTCAATTGTTCTTACATTTAATCATTTGACGGAAGACTGGTTTTTTAACATTGTTTAAATTTTTCCCCAATGATTTAACATAGCTAGGTATACGGGGGCCAAGAAACAGAGTTCTTTCTGATCCTGCAGCAATAACGGGATGAGCCATTATTTAGCAATTTGTTTATTTTAGAAACATGGAAAAGGGAAGGTATTAGTTTTGAAATAAAGCATTTATATTGATTGATTGATTGAAGACTTCCTCCCCCTTTGAGTTTCTAACTGTAAAGGCTGCTGTATTACTCATTTTTTTAGAATTCTGAAATTTTTTTTTAAATTAAAAATTGTATTGTAATGATTCTTTAATTTTTATTTCAACTAATTATTTGATTCCAAATGTTGATTAATTATATCCATAAATTATAGTCGGAGTGGCGGATAGCTGCAGGAGTGAAGCCATGAGCAATTGAAGTTTCGAAATGCTCCTATCACGTGATATTGTTTACATACCGCGAAATTGCTTCAGTATTTGTTTGTGTGAAAGATCTGTCTTATGTTACTGTTCTCTTGTGCTTATTCATCACTTGTGTAAGAATGTAAAATATAATTATTAATGGAATTGTGTCAACATTAAAAAACTAGATAAAAATTTTAGTCACTTAATATCCGAATATTTCGTGAATTATAGAACTAGTCATAATATGTTTTAAACATAAAGTATTATAATGTCACTGAAAATGATTCAAAGACATTTATTCGTTTTAGGTTTTTTGTGTTCAGGTTTGTAAATTTTTTTTTACTGTTGTCATAGTCTACTTTATGTATTCACATACTTTTTTTAAGAAGACATATTTTATTTATTGGATATTTGATATACGCCGATAATCTTAATATATTTAACAGTTTTATTTAAAATTCAATAATTTTTCTCTTAAGAAATTATATTTTGCTATTTTTTTGAAGCATTATAATGAATATCTCTATTAATATTCTTTATTATATTTTAAATGTTACATTTAAGCTTCCAGTTTAATTAACATTTGATATAGTTTCAGTTCACCAGTGTTAATGCATTAAAGTTTTATTTTATTATTAAATCTTGATCAACTCTTGATCAGCAATTTTTTACGTTTTAGCTGCTACTGCATCCTTGGTACAAATGCGTGTAGTTACAGAAACTGCTAACTATGGGTAAGATTTTTTTTTCAATTTTGATTAAGTTTTATTTAGTATACGAGGCATACATTTCATATTTTTATTACAAAATATTTCATCTAACTATATATATATATATATATATATATATATATTGATAGACTAAAGCTCATTAATCAATTGTATGTGCTCTGCAATCTTTTTTTAAAATTTCACATTAACAGCTATTTATTAAATATATTAAACCTGTAAATATTCTGATTTTATAGTTATCAGACTAGAAAAATATGGTTATACTAGCTTTTTAATATGTAACTTAATATGTGTGAGCCAGTTTCAAAAAAAAAATGTTTGACCTAATTGCAGAAATTACTTGCTTTTAAACTGAATGCAAAAAACAGAAAAACCTGTTTTTACTGTTCGAAGTGTTACAAATCTCAATTCCACCAAGCTGGAATGAAGATTTAACCCTATCCTTTTTGTATGTTTACTGGTTGAAAATTTGAAATCTGATTTCTTTCATTTTTCCTAATTATTATATTTATTTAAAAAATTTATCGCCATTGTAATTCTGAAGTGAATGAAATTTTTTATCCATACAATATCATTTTTAATTAACATGTTAAAAATATAGGAGCCAAGCCTCATCAAAATTAACTGAGAAATGAAGAGGGAGGAGGAAGGAAATACCCTTACTGATTTAGAAGTGATGCTGAAATAGACATCCTGAATTTTATGTGTACTAATAAAACTTGAACGTCACAACTTTTTCTCTAATATTTTGATTCTTACATTTAATATATTGGTGATCATATTTACAGAGCCCAACTTAACCTAGTTGAGGCACAGGGCAAAAACTTCTTTGAAGCCCCCTCTGCTCCACTATTTTAGCAATGAAAAACATTCATTAAAGAAAAAAATGTATTCAATTTGGTGGCCTCCACTTATGTGGGGGCTCAAGACAACTGTATGCCCTTGCCTTAGTCAGGCCCTGCTTATTTATAATACCATAGTTATTGTATTTTAATTTTTTTTCCCATTTTAATGTCAAATTATAATATTAAAATTCCAGTGACAGACTGAATTATAAATTGTTAATACATGAAACATTAAATGAATATAAAAGAATTTCAATATTTTATTACTCTTTAATTGATGACATTTCATAATATCATGTAAGTACAAAATTCACTTCTTGCCCAAAAATGTTAAATTTTGTTCAGTTTACTGATTAATGATTTAATTTCCACTTCTCATCCTCATTCAATTAGCAAAACAATAATTCCTTGACTGAATATATAATGTGTTATCTTTCATATGTATTTTTTAATATTTATAAAGTTAATAAACATGTTTAGTAATTATTTAAGAAATTTCATCATTAAAAATATTATTGCAAAACAATATAATTAAAAAATGATTATTATCATACTTTATAAATATTTTAATTTCAGACATTTAGATAATTTGATGTACCATTGAGAACTGATATAATATTGGCTTTGGTTCATAGAATTTTAATATTTTAATTCAATTTTTTGCCTATCATGTATAAATGAAGAGTTTTTTTTTATTACTACAAATAGAGTTAGTGCATAAGTATTAAAGAAAGTATCATTAATTAATAAGATAAATGTAAAAGTACATTAACACATTGAATATAAACCTTTTTCAGTTTTTATAGTTCTTTCATTATTTTTATTGCAGTTATTTTGCAAACAGTGTTGATGTTGAAAATCCTAACAAATTAGTTCCTTCTGTATCTCCAGCTAATTTCAGTGGTTCTGAGTTATTCCGCAGATTACTTGGAAAGTGCTATAATTTAACTGGAGACAGGTATTTAGATTCATATACATAGGATTTATATATAAAACTTTAATTTATGATTTAATATTTAGAATGTTTACTATATTTGTAATTTTATTTTATAATGTGCATTTAAAGCTAGAAAAATAATATACCTGATTTTATAATTATTTGATTTTGTTCATTAGTGATAATTAATTAATATTCAATTCATTTCTGGACAGTCTAATTTTTTTAGTAAACTTTAATTTCACTCTCATATATTATGACTTTGTGCAATGCACGAGATATTCTGCTCTTTCAAAAATATAAAAATAAGGGATTAAATAATTGAATGGTTACCATAAAACATTTTGGAATATTCTAACTTATTAATGATATACAATCTTGGTTTTCTTCATTCCAGGAATAATAATTGTCAAGAAATTTTTTTTCTCTTAATTATTCTTCATGTGATTTAGAAATTGTTATAATTTGCAGATGATGCTTTTGTACTTTCAGTAATGAATTAATTTTTTGTAGGTATAGATACACATTTTGTCCTTTTCAAAATTTTACACAGTATGAAATATCTCCCAGGTGGAATGCTTATCAAGGAATACTTGGGTAAATTTCTTCTTTTCTGCATCGGACATTCATTGTTTTGTTTTTGCTAATTCAGATTTTTAAATTTATGTTTGTATTAAATCTTTCCAATTTCTTATTTTCTAGTTGCAGTTAGTTTCCATGTAATGATTTTTTTGAATATAATAAATATCTTTGCTTATTTATTTCTATGAAATACTGAATTATAAACTACAGTTTTTATAATATTAATTCAAATTTAATGAATTTATGGAATTCCTAGGGCATGGTTGTCCCAAAGTAATGGTTTAGAGAGAGTAATTGGCACCCTGAGCATAATATGATTTTTTCATCTTCTATCGATATTAATGACATACAAAAGGCGCCTTGGTTGTTATTCCAATTTTTCTATCACTTATTTAATTTACTTTAAAAGAGCAAGAAATTTTTTTTCTTCTTATAAGCACTCATATGTTATCCCTGTACCATAATAGGAAATTATTTGTATAATGTATTCCTTTTTTTTATATGTTTTCTATCAATCAAATTTTCAATTGATAATTTTAGTTGCCTTTTACATTAACCACATGCTGATTTCAAATCAATATTATGATTCCATTGATTTGGCTTGCTATATTTTTGAATGTAATGTCATTGTTTTTTCTTTGTTTGAGTCCTAATTAACTTTTTTCTGTACAAATCATCATTTGTTAGCAAAATAAAAGTTAAATACAAAGAAAATCACTTGACTCTTGTAATATGTTAATTTTTTAAATTTATGTTGAAATAATATGTTGAATGCAATTAGACATCTGATATACGTTTTAAACACCTACAAAGCAAAGCAAAGCAAAAAAAAAAAAAAAAAAAAAACCCTGCAATTTGCTATTAACAATGTATATGATGGTGCACTCTATGGGTGATGATGTACTCTCTCTAATTTGTATATACCTTCAGTCTGGGATGCCATATGTAAATAATAACTATGGAAAATAAGTATTAAAAAATATTGGAACATTCCAAAACTCTTAATGAAAACCATAAGATAATTTTACACAATATAGAAATCATAGACAAATATATTGTGTATTCTTTTAATATTTAATGTAAATATATTCAAACTTATTTATAAGAAAATTTAACAATTGTATTTCAACTAAATTTGAAGTTATTATATAGATGCTGATTATTGCTTTTCATTAATATTTTTTGTAAAAAAAAGAAACTTTTACTTACTTTTTTTATAATTTGCAGTATTTGGAGTCACTGGCATATAGAGAATAACACTTTTACAGCTATGGTACTTAAGAATGGGGATCAATGTGGTGATATTGACAGATCAGTTAAAGTAATATATTTTTTAATTTAATAAGCCTGTCTATTAATAGTAATATTTATGTTTTAATAATTCTTTTTTCTTTTTTAGGTTTTCTTGAAGTGCGGCCCTAATGAAACTTTATTAAATGTAACAGAACCTACCAGATGTCAGTATTCTGCATTATTTAGGACTAGATACGTGTGTCATAATGATGCCCTTGTTGTATACCCACGGCTGAGCTCTGAATTACAAAAAGAATGGAACCATTTGCTGACAGAGTTACACTATGGAGATATTACAAATAAAGTTAGTAACATATATTCTGTTATCAAATATAATCATTTATGGCACTCTTTTTTTTCTTCTTTCTAAACAAAGCAAGATACCAAATACCATTATAATAGAACAATTTAAAAATTAAAATGAAATATTTTGATTTAAATATTAGAAAGTTGTTTTCTTTCATAATTAAACTGAAACCATTTTTTCTTATGAATGCATGCTTAACTGATTCATGATATATTTTTAAAACAGTTTGTTAATTACTGAAAAATAAGTATTTATTATTAATTCATGCAATTATCAAAATGAAACTCAATTGTTGGAAGGTTTTTGTCTTTAATAAAATGGCATTTTAAAGTTAAAGTTTAATATTAAATAAATCAAGTATTTTTATGTTTTAAATTTAGCAGTTTCAATTTACTTTGGCTGTAAAACGAGTATTATTTTTTGTAAATTATATACAGAATGTCACAAAAGGTCATTTAAAAACTTTAAATGAGACCAGTCAGATAGAATTTAATCATTTTTACAACATAGGACCATAAGTGTAACAACTTAATTCATTGTCAAGTGGCAGTGAATTAAGTAAAAGAAAAATATATTCTGTATAATAGTAATTCCAAGATATTAATTTTATGTCTGTTTTTATTGTGAAATTGCAAATTTATCCTTCATTAAACTAGTTTTAGACACTTTATCTGGTGCATTCATTTCTTTTATTTAATTAACTTTTGAAAGAGTCCCTACAATACTATGCATTTGCAACATCATTCTCTATTGTAAATATCAATTATTTCTGTGTGCCTAATTTACTTTTAAAATTTGTAAATTTTTTTTGACACATGCAGATTAGCAAAAGTATATAAATTAATAGAATTCTTTTCCAATTCAATACGCTGTTTATGATGTAGTTTAAAATTTCTTGCAGATCAGCAAAACTATAAGCAATAAAAGGGAAGTCTGAAAAATCAAATTGTAAAATATTTATATCATTATGGTTCTTAGAACTTTATTATAAAAACATTGCTATTTCGTAGCAATTCAGTTTTAGACATTTCAGAAAGCTTAGTATACTGTTTAAAATAATCTAGTAAAACATGCATGGATTTATAAAAAATTTGACTTTTTCAGGGATATCAAGTTGGTTTAGAAAAAATATTTCAGAAAGCAGGTTTAGCAGATACTAATCCTACTAAACGCCCAGAAACCACAACAACAGCTACATCTTTAAAAGAAGGTGATACATTCATTGATCTTCAGACATGCAATAAGGTATAATGAAGCATTTATCATTAAGCTTGTTTAATATGATTTATAAGTCTTAAATAATTTTTACTATCCAGCATATGGTTTTTAATTATTTTAAAAAATGAAGGAACAGTATATATATTTTTGAAATCTATTTTGAATTTTATTCACTTTTTGATTGTTACTTAAAGTTTTTTTCAGATGCATCTCTTGTAGCCATTTTGCAATACATTTACAAGTGCTAAATAACTATATTTGCTTAAATATTCCTATTCATTCAATATTATATTCAAAATTGATAGTAAAGATATCGAAGTCAATACAATTTTATTGTGGATATTTATATTATAGCTATAATGCATTTGTATTTTGATTTTTCTTAAGCATCAGAGTTGGACTAAGAATTTAAATATATAAAAAAAACTTTATAAATTATTCCTGGTACTTAAATTTTTAGTAAATTTTATACTTATAAAAGAAAGCTATTTAAATATTTTTTTCATACATAAACTACATAAAGCAACATTTAGTTCATGTTCAGCATGTGTTAACATTGATGAACAAGATTAACACATATGCACCAAAATTCAAATAAATTATTTAATGAAATGATTTTAATTTTTTTTGTGTATGTGTTCATAAATATAATTCATTCTAAGCGAGAATGATTAATATTAACTAAAAGTGTAGAATACAGATAAAGCTTATAAAATTTTTGAAAAGTTTTCTATTACCCTGTTGGCTTTAAGAACTGAACTAAATAGAAGTAGACTTTGGAAATATATGTATCCTTCTATTACTAATGCAATTTTTAAGATGCTTATTTTATTAACCACTTAAATTATTTTTTAACTGTTTTATGTATATGCATTACATAGAATGTATTAACTCCACTTATGTTCTTAAGTAGTTAATATAATTGTACAGCATTTCTAGGAATTTTTTTTGAACTTCCTTTATAATTTCTCCTTTAATATAGAAAAAAATATTAAATGATATAAAGTTTAAAAAACTTTATAAAAATTAATACATTTTCCACAGATTACCACCAGCTGTTTTTATAAAGATTCAGATTATATTAGCATGTTAAAGATTTGAAATGTTGCTCCAAATACAATATATTGATTTTTTTAAAAAAATAATAGCACACTTTTATATGTACAAAATATTTTATTTTACAGCAATATAAAAACCTTAAAGATGAAATTGCTAGACTAAGTTTGGAACTTGAAGCAATGAAGTTAATGCTTGATTTAAGTAAAATGCATAATCGGACAAACAAACCATTCAGGTAAGTATGTGAATTTGTACAAAATAATAATTATTTACAATTTTTTTGCATTTGTCATTTGGCAGTATTCTTTAATGGTTTCCTCAGAGCATCATAAAGACGTTTAGCCTGAAAAGTAAAAATCTATTTTACTTGATGTAATAAAATCTATTAATAATGATATTGTAAACAGATTATCTGTAGAGAGTTATAGCATTTTTACTTTCAATGTGTACTTATAACTTTAAGAAATTTAAATTTTAAAGAAAAATCTTTAGTTAACATTTTCATGAAAGTTAAAAAAATCTATTGAAGAGAGGAGAAAATCTGGCTTTGAAATCATTACTGCCTAGGAAAGATGCAAATATAATTGATTCATTATAATTAAGTTTTATGCTATCATGTACAAAACCATCTTAAGGCATTTTATCAGTATTTTTGTTTACTAACCACTTTTTGTTTCTACATCATCCATAATTTCTTTACTCCCTCTCCTTCATAGTAACTACTACTGACAGAGAAATTCCATATTTCTTAGCAATATGAACATGCTTATTTCATCTTGACCACTATACAATTTGTAGCGTTTAATCAAATCTTCACGTTTCATATTAAAAATAAATTTTAAAGGCTTAAAAAGAGCTTATTTGAAGACACAGGTAATAAATGTCTGTACACACGCCCATTACTGCTGCAAAATCAGTCTTCTAGTCCTCTTCTTTATACTCTTGCTAACTTAGAATATAAGTTGGATCAGACAGTATCAGTTTCTGGGATGGAATGGAGATCATGAGGATTATTTTGCATCAAACAGAAATAATAAAAATTAAAGTAATTGCAGATATATTCAAACCTGATAGGATCAAAACAAATATTATTAGATACAAGTTTCACTGTGTTTTATAATTGGTATTCTTGTGTAGAAAATTTATACTACTAGATGATTTCAATGAATTTCTCTTTCAGAGTGACATCTTCTCAATAAGATCTGAAGAAAGACCAAAGACATTTATTGCTAAACTTTGCATTGCGAATATTTTTCATAGTCATTTTACTACAATAAACTTCTATGGAGAAGCACATAAATATGCTATAAAACTTTTTAATATTCTCAATTCTGTTATGCTCAATATTCTGCTTTATTTTGTGCAAAATATAGAAATTTTTTAATTTTGTAATAAATATAAAAAGAGCTAATCAAGTTTTTAAATACCTGATCTCATAAAACAATATTAATTTACTTATATTTTTCATATTCAGTTAAAAAAAAATAGTGTACTAAACATAACTGTTTTAAGTCTTCAGTTACTCTGAAGAAAATGTATAAGACATTGTTATTTTTAGGAGTAAGAATTGAAAATCATTGTTTAACAAGCATTTATGTAATTGTTTTTATTTATTGCTAAACACCATTGCATTTGTTTTGTGATATGTTGCATGTTATGTATAAAATTGTTTATTAAAAAGACAAACAAAAAAGTAATTCTAATGGTTCCTTTCTTAAAAAAATAATAGCATTTTACAAATTTGAAATTTTTTATGGGTTTTTTTTATGAGGCTATATTCTTATCTCATTATCTCAATTTTAAACATAGGAGGCTGCATCAATGTGAAAAGATGACAAAATAAGATTTCTATTTTTAGTTAATAAACATATGCAATATTAATTCTTATAATTGGGTTGATTCTAAAAGACACATTTATTTTGTATTGATACACTTGATATAATTACAGATAATTTTTCTCTTCTTTCTGACTAAAATCAAAATATAGCGAAAATCAGCACATCTATGCATAGTTTTAACATTTTATTACTGTTTAGTCTAAAAAAAAAGCATTATAATTAAATCTCACTCACATATAGAGGGAGGGATGCAAAAAACTTTTTGATAATTAGAGACAGTATAATAGAATCAATCAAATTATTTTCCTCCTTTTTATTTGTGTTACTGTCTAGTTAAAATTTTTATTAAATGGTACTTCTAGCTTACCTTCAAAGGTCCCATTCCAGGGCATTGAGTTAGATCTTCAACAGATGCTTGGACAATGCCTTTCAAAGTCTGTGAAGTTAAAAATGAGCCATAAATATCACATTATTCTTATAATAAATGACAAGAAAAAAAAAAGAAAAGAAGCTTACTTTGAAATTTGAAAGAAGAACAGTGGCATCTGTTTTATTAATTGACCTTATTGTAGTTAAGCAATCAATAAGCTATAAAATAAAAATAGAAGAATCAGGTATCTGACAAAATATTTTTTAAAATACCAATTACAGTTTCAGGGTACAAAATTTATGCTAAGTAAACTGCATTGAGTTTACAAATTATATTTAGAGCATGGCATATCTTGTTTTTTACAGCTAATACGATTTGCATGTTCATCTGTAAAATTCTACGAGGGATAGTAAACTATTTACAGTACATACAAATCATTAACTTCCGAAAGTTAAGTTTTAAAAAGGTCATTTTTTTTCTCTTAATAGTATATTAAAATATATCTGAAAATGAAATTATTTTTTTAAGAAAAGTGATTAATCAAACTTATAATGAATATGATTTGCTTAATTAAGTAATTACAGACACTTAACTGTGGAATAATATATGAAATCAATTCTCTAGAACTTTTTTGTTTTATCAAAAAATTAGATAAAACTATAACCTATTTAATTTATGAATTGAATCTTTAAAAACTTATGAATGTGGTAAGAAATACAATTACTAGAGCAATGAAAAAAGTTACATAAGGTATATTTAAAATAAATCTTAACAGATTAAATGCATGCATGTGCCCTTACACAAATTATAATTCAGCTGACAAAAAAATTACCAGAAATTTTAATAACTGTAATAGTAAAATTTTCTGCATCAAAAACTTAAACATCAATTCTAAAATAATAATAATTTCATAACTAATGTTAACTATTATTTCCTGTTATGAACTGCCGTTTTTTTTTTTTTTTCTAAATATAAGACTATTTCTTAATTTTCATTTCTCAAAATGTATTTGGCTAATTGTTATATATAATTTACATTTATTCATGTAAATAAATCAGAGGTCATACCACCAAAGGAAGCTATTCATTCAATATTGTGATGCCTTGAATGCTTGAACATCAGTTGATGTTTACTGAGCTGAAGTTTAAATATCAGTTCTGCCATCAAATAAATATTTTGTTCTAGTAATTATTGATTCAGGAAATAATAATAGCTGATCTGATTTGCACTAATTCACATTATTTCATTTGTTCATTGAAGATAATTTATTCTAATTGGCACTATGATCATTAAAAAAAGATCTCAACAGGACTTCTAGAATCCTTTCCTTGCATTTGATAAAACAGCTTTAAATATGCTCTCATTTTATGTAAGAGTCAAAATACTATTTCCTTTAAAACTTTTGAATGTTTGTAAATAAGAAGGTTTCATCCAATTCTTGTATGTCTGATAAGATGTAGACGTGTTTGTATCTGCATATTGAAAAAAATATTCATAAATAACCTATCAAATATTAATTCCTATCAATATATATCATTTTCTTATATAGGGAGTATAGTAAAATAACATTCTATGGTTTATTTTTTGTTTAGATTTTATATTTGAAAAGACACATTACTAAAGAAATTTCAAGCTAAAGTCATTGTAATATGTTTTAGACAAGGCATACTTAAACAAGTTTAAGTGATATCAATGCCTTTGTAATGAAATTTTTTTTCATTCCAAATTCTAGATGCATTATATTATATTTTTTACATACATATTTTTATTAGTTTTACCTGTGAATAATGGTCACTATCTTGCTTTTCTTTAATGAGGTCTGCAGATTTATTTTCAAACATTTTATAAGTTTCAAGGTACATTCCAGCTTCTTCAGCACTAGTAAAAAGAAAATTATACAGTGACATAAAATTAACAACTAAAAATTTTGAATAAATATCTGCAATATTTATTTAAAGAAACATTAGCAAAGCTAAGACTTTTAGTATATGTAAAAATTTTAGTTATGTTTGTTTTTGTAAAAAAGGAAATTAATCCAAATACATCTAGAAATAGATTCATGGTAATAAATTACAAGATTCATAATTAAGCATGTGAATAATATAATTTTTATTTCAAATATAACTATTGTCTTATTTTATCAGCTATTTTTCAATTGGAAAAAATTAAATATTTTATTTTAATTTCTTTTCTCTAAGAGTATTTCTTTTAAATTTTCTGATTTCCCCCATTTAAATTAAAATTTCAAATGCTAAAAGAGGCTAAATTTATTTTTTCATATAAATGAGTAAAGCATCAAAAATTTACATGGTAAAAATTTAAATACAATATTAAACATCAAGATATAATAAAGGTCATACAATAATTTGTTCTTCATTTTAGTTGATGAACATTTCTTTTAAAAACCAGAATGTTTAGAAAGGCATTTCTTCACTAAAACAGTCTTAAAAACTATAAAACTGTTTAAAATTATATATAGACTTAATATTATGTCTATAGATTTTAAAATTAAGATTTAAGGAAACACAGAAACCAATCAAATTCTAAATGGCTAATTTTTATTATTGTTCTATTTGTACAACTAGAAGTGTAATTAATAATTAGTTTCTAAGCTACTATTTAAACTATTGTAAGAATTATCTTAACATTTTGCTGATAAAAGTTTAGTAAATAAAATAAACAGTTCCTTGTTAATTAAAAGTTATTATTCCAATACTATATTGCTCATATTCAATACAATAACCATATTAATATCAAAAGCTAGTCTTTATTCAAAGTCAGTTTATAATTGCATCTATTACTTTAAAATTCGACAAACTAACAGCAAATTATAGAGGAAGGTACTCTAATTAGACTTGCATATATGTGAAAGTAGAACTTAATGATCAGATTAAGCAGTGCATATATATTGGGTGGTTCCAATTGAATTATTTCTGTTTAGGGTACCCTGGCAAGAAAAGCAGAGGATGATTACATTCATACTTAGAGGGTATACATATTAGACCATAGCAAATTGATTGGTACAATAAATAAATAAATAAAACAAAGGCCACTTAGTTAAAATTAAATACTCAGATTGATTTAAGAAGAAAATGCAATAAGATATGCCCTATAAAGAAAAAAATATGACATGTTGTTATTAACATAACACATTCCCTTATAAACTATCCATGCTAGCTAGGTGATAATTTGAATATTCATCTATATTTACTTGTAAGGCAAGCAAAAGAAAAAAAAAAACATAAAAAAGATTTAAGAAAGAGAAGGATGAAGTATTTTTTTGCATTTTTAGACTGCCATATAATGATTCTCTGATTGCTAGAGTATGTTTTGGTGCTAAAGCTCTTTACTGTTCTGAGACAAGAATCTTTGTGTATAAATTCAATAACACCATGAGTTATCTCAATGACATATGGTAAAGCATTTGAGAAAATTGATAGCATTTGCAGTTCAAGCCGAATGATGAAGCGGGGGGGGGGGAGAAAAAAGTATGTAAAACTGCCACCACTAAACAGACTAATAGGAACAAACCAGAAACACCTAGAATTTGGACCATATGAAAGTAACTGGATTTGCTATGCATTATAGAATGGAGGTGCATATGGATAGCAACTGAAAACCTATATGAATAAGATATAAAACCTAACAATAATGATTTGTATGAAGGAGGTTATGAAACATCCTAATGACTAATAATACTCACTTTTACATGTGTAAACAGTGAACATACAAAATTGCTGCACTTGATTTATTGAGAATCCTCAACAAATAAAAAAAAATGTTTCTTCATATTACTGTACTGACTGGCTTTGAAATTACCTAAAAATCTATTGAGAAACATAAGAATGGTCTGATATACACAAATATCAGACCATGGAACTTAAACAAATACTTTACAAATATGAATACATTATATTTAATGCCTCTTTAGCCGTAGTATTCTAAACAGATATACTTTGATTTGAATAATTTTGTTTAATGATTAAAATTAAGGAATTAGCCATTAATATGAGCCTTATACAAATTTGAGCTTTGAAATTAAGATAAAACGCATGAAATTTATCAGTTTTGAAATTGATCTATCAACTAATGAATAATATTGATATTTCTATAACATTTTTATTTAGTGAAAGAGGATGATATTTTTTTGGCTCATTATTTAGATATTTTAAGGCCATTTTTGTTTATTTTAGTTTTTATACAAGACAAAATCTTAATATAAAATTTTACAAAAATACCTCCATGCAACCATTAACGTGCAATCTGCTAATATTGATATTACTGAGAGATCCTTCAAAGGCGGATTTGGTTCAGCCTATAAAGATTATACATCATATAAATTTTTTGTTTTTATTTAAATATTGTTATTTTAATCATATGAATAAAATAAGATAAATTTTATTTAACTAGTATAATAAAACAATTTTTATTTTCAAAAATTCAATAATATGCTCAACTTACCACATCAACTTGCACAAGTAGAACTCTGAGACTGTAAGACTTTCCCAATGCTTTAAGTCTGTCATGTATGTAGTTTGGAAAAAGATTGTGATATCTAAGACTAAAACAGAGAAATGATGAATTAAATCAAACAAGATATCAGGCATATGGAAAATGTATCAGGAGAATTACACTCATAAAGTTTGCCTTTTTAAAAATGTATCTTAATATATCTTTTTCTCGTGGCTTAAATTTCTAAAGAGATTTTTTAATATAGAAAATGAATTATTATTATTACTTTTATTCTCCTTTTTTCATTAAGAAACACTATTGATGCTATAAGTTTATTATAATGTTTCTAGATCAATGTAACTAAATACTTATTGTGGGCATTTCAATTTATATTTACTAGGGTGCAAAATATTGCTGTAATAATATAGTTATATTAGAGCCAAATATAAATTGGGATATATAGAGATATCAACTTACTCTAATACACATTTATTCTTTTGACTTATTTAATTTTAACAACAAATGATGTTACAGTTCTGGAGTTGATTTCAAGTTACATTCATTAAAAATAATAGGAAATTAAGAGAAGATTAACAATTTACTTTTTAAATTTTTGAAAAAATGAATAAAATAAAAGCTTTGATGAAATGATGACAGAAATATCTAAGAATTTGAAATTCAAACAATGCCTTTTGTTTTTCTTCTATAATATTCTAAGCAAATGAAGGTAAATGATTTTTTTAATGCCATATAATCTAAGAATTATTTATTAAAGGAAAAACCATACATTTAAAAATAGAAATACAAAGTCAGATACATTATGTAAAAGCATACAGCAAACCCTCAAATTAATGAATTAATTAGGATGGAACAACAGTAATAAAAGTTAAAGTTAGTTAAATCATAAAATGTACAATGATAGATTTTTAAAATAGGGTGTTACATAAAAAATTGTTTTTAATAAATGCAAAATGTTTAATGTAGATGTCATTTTAATAGAAACATACTTTAGAAGAATTAAAAGATTAACAAAATGTTAATTAGATAGTACTACACCCAAAATCTATTGAGTTGAGGTTCTTTAAATCAAGCATTTACTGGAATTTGGTTTGCATATTTTTCTCGTATCATTTGCATTTCCTACTCTGTGTCAATAAAAGATAAAAGTCTCAGAAAAAATAATGAAATTTATAAAGTGTCTTTTATTTGTATCTTCAGAAGTACTATATTGAGAATTCTTATTATGAAATTATTATTAATAATTAATATGAAAAATATATAACACAATAAACTTATCTTCACAGATATTCTACAAACATTACAATAAAATAGGTTAAAATCCCTTTAAGTTTAAGCATATAAAGTACAGAAGTGAACTGAAAGTAATAGTAAATATTCATATTTACCTTAAAAATAATGCACATGCACTTTTCCCCATAAGATAATCTGGTTCAATTTCAGAAAACTCCCAAGGAACACTTCTTATGTGTTTTAAAAGAGGATTTCCTCTCTAAAATTAAAATTAATATGACAATAAATTAGAATTCAGTAATACCTTTAAGAGTACAAATTCAATGATGATAGAAATTTGAGAATCAACTATAAAATGAAAATATTATTTAGTTGTGATGGCAAAGATTAGTAGGTTTTTTCTTCAAATCAGGAAATTTAGGAAATATTTACAACATACAAATTATTTCTTTTAATTATTTTATGATTCAGACACACTGTTTTATTAAGCAAGATTAAAAATTAGTTTAAATCCAATTTTAATAAAACAAAAGCACTACTGATTTAAACCCTATTAAAATTAAATTTAAAAAAGATATTTAGAAGCATTAAAAATTTGTTCATAATATCTGAATTCATAGAAAACTTATACATGAGCATTTAAAAAATATGATTACAAGCATGCAAAATTTCTTTCAGTTAGAGTTCATTTCTTTCCAAGAAATAAAATATTTTTTGGCTCTTTTTATTTATTTCAAAATAACAGTAAATAAAGAACAGAGGGGGGGAGAAGACTCACAAAAAAATAAATTATTTAAATGCACAACATGCTAGATAAGTTTTCAAAAGAAATTAATTTTTTCCCTTTTATTAAAAATAAATTGATTTTATACAATAATTTATTTATTTCATTTTAAAATATGTAAATAATAATATTAACTCTTACCTGTCTAGGATTGACAATGAGAGCAGAAACACTCCGAGAAGTTCCTGAAACTCCCGAGCTGTAAATGAAAAGATTAACGAATTCTAATATGATCTTCCATTAATAAAAATGCAATATGATATGGAAACAGATATAAGATGTGATAGATCTTTCTCCTTGAGAACTGTTTTGTTTTTCTTAAATACAGACATCTGTTTTTGGCAAGCCCATTTGCTTTTTAAAATGATTTCAACATGGAGTTTTGTTCAAAAATTTTCACAATTCTAACTAAAAATGTTGAAATAACAAATTGCCCATTTTCCATTCTTATAAAAGTATGTTTACATATATATATATATTAACAAAATTTGTCTTTTTTCCCCCTCTGCAAAAGGTTGTTAAAATGAGCAGCTACTTAATGAAATAGCTTTTTCAAGATGAAAATTTTCAAGGTTTGTCTTTATATTTTTCTATCATTCACTCACACATACATATAAAATATTACACACATTAAAATAAGATCTTTTGCTAAATTTCAGTGCATCTCTTCAATCAAACATTTTGTTTTTTAGATTTCAAGTTAAATGTCTTTTTTCTGCACGGTATTAATAATTAATAACTTCAGTTAATATTGCAGCTAAACAATATGACTATGTTTCCATTGTATTAATTATTCTGCATATGAACTGATGATAAACATTAATGCATTTGTCTTTTCTTTTTAAAGAGTTTTCATTTAATTTAAACATTCTATGTTATGTTATATCAGTTTTAAATACAACTTTATCCAGAGGCTTTTCAGAACTAGAAATATTTTCAAGCTACATAACTTCAGTCACAGTTGTATTTATTGCTATCTGTATTGTTGTATTATTTCTTAAATTAGCCTTTGATTGAAATGTTAGACATATCAGCAGAGCAACCAACAACAATACTTCAATAAAGCATTTAATACAAATCTTTTTACAAAAAGGCAAAACTCTTTTCAAATAAGACAAAAATTTAAATAGTTAAAAGTGATTGATAAGCAGCAAACTTCTGAAATAAAGTCAATTTGTTGTGCCTGAATATAATTTTATACAAATATTAATGATTAAAACAATATAATCAGAATTTCTCAGACAGCACATTTATTCTTGAATGAAGCTGATAAAAATGGAAATTATTACACACTATAAAATTAGAGCTTGTAGTTATATCTTTCAATTCAGACAGACAATTTTTAAGACAGATTGTCTTAAAAATTGATTATTGCAATTTGCACAATCTGTCTTATTTTGATTGTGCAAATTGCAATATTGATTTTGCACATTGCCTCTAACTTTCAAAAACTGATCTGTTATATCAATTTTTTCAAAACATTTCACAACTTTATACTAAAGTTAACTAAATTTAAAGTATTTATAATTTTATGAAATCAAATGATTTCTCTTTAATTCTGAAAGCTTAGCTATATACTCAATTATATTTCAAAGCTAAATTATCTGATTTTGTATGAACAGGAAAGTACAAAACAATTTCAGATAATCACAAATCATTTAAGAAATATGCAAATACTAAAATTAATAAGAATTATACATTATTATTATTTAATTATATTGTATTTTGAAGCTATATGAAAACTGCTATGGAATGGACTTCTTAGTTTTGAATCATGACCAAATCATAAAGATAACATCTGGGTCGGTACCAGATTCTGCTTCTCATTATATAAGATTTGATCCCTAATGTCAGATTTAATGAGCCCCAAACATACATATATAACAGGTCTGGAGTAAGATTGTAAACCCAACTCTTTCATAATCATCATAAAAAAAAAACATTATTACAAAGCCAATATTGCCTAAAAATTCTATTGTTGTCATCTAAATGGTATTAAAAATAAATAATAAATTATTTTAATGGTAATAGAAGATGAAAGGTACTTATAAAATCAAATGAACTTTTATTTAAAAAAAATAATTCTGAAACCTCAATTAAATACTCGCTTATATTTCAAAGATGAAAAGAAACTTTAACTCCTTGAAAGTTAAAGAATGTCATATAAAGTTGATAGTATATTTATATACTTACGAACAAGTTTCGATTGATTTATCATAAAATTTTGATTCTTTAAGATTTCCAAATTCGCTCTGAAATCGAGTTGTCGGTAGTCTTCTTTCAGTAACATTATTTGGTAGTGGGGCCTTTTCCGCTGCGTTTGATTGTTTATTTTCAGTTGAAGGTACATCAGAAATAGAACTTGGGTTAGTTTCTGGGGATACAATATTTTCTTTACTGCTAGTTTCCCCAAGTATTTGCCCAGGTTTAAAATAGCGAGGTGCCTGTAATATAAAATCACATCAATATTTTATCACAAAATCTTGATTACGCAAATTTATTAAAAGAAAAGCACCTACAACTGATACCGAAACCTCAAAAGAATCATCTGTATCTTTTGGTATGCAAAATTTCTTTGGTGACTTTTCCATGATAAATTTTATTTTGAAAAACCCTCTCCCACAGCTCCGCTCAGTTCCAGATTTGTTTATGTTTTGTCTTCATTTCATAAGGTAGAATAAACGAGTTGAGTTGTTATTCGGTTTCTCTTATTTTCGAATGACATACATTACATGCAGAGTGAGTAGTGATTCATAACCGACTATTTTTCAATATCTCGCGTTCTTATGATTAACTGTTTTGGTACTGACCAAGGTCACTATTAATTTTATTTTGTGGCGGCAGTGGATAGCGCTAGGCCCGCACTCCCAATCTTATGGTTAGTAGCCGAGTAACATGCTGATCTAGGAAAAGTGACATTTCAGATCGAGAGATGTTATCTGACTTATATAGCTTAGCTTTCATCACAATATAAATTATTAAATCGCATATATTTTCCGATAGTGTCCATCACCGATATCTTAGATTCTTTAACTTTATTTACAAAATAACGGTTCGTTACACATTCGACATTTCCTAAATCTTAATGAGTTCCAGGGCTAAAGGCATATGTGCATTGTGTGGTCTTAGCCGTAAATTAAATATTCCGCGAGATTTTTTCGATTTGTGCGTGTGTGTATATATGCAGACATCTGATGTGTGCTCATCAGCACATTTTATGTACACTGAATCATAACTGTGGAAATATAAACTGTGCCTGTATGCCTGCAATAGCTATAGCAATGCTCTGGAATTTCCTGTAGCTTCATTTAGTTTAATTACATTAACGTCCTATTTGAAGCAACACAATTATTACTTTGGCACGCACATCGTAATTTTTTAAACCACGATCAGGTGACGAGGACAACATCTGAGCTGGCAATCTTCTCCAAATTTCCGCACAACATTAACTTTACTGTCAGAGGTCCCGATTTGATTTTAAGATATTCGACGTTTCTGATGCCGTAGAATTACACATCTTTGGAAAGGCAGAAAGGAAATCACTTCGAGTTTGTCAGTGGCGTGAGATGGGGAAGATTAAGTTATTCCAGCATTTCTTCAGTGGTATGAGGTTGAATTAGCTCTATGATTTTTGAAGCAATATCTTTTTCCTATCATTTTCTTCTTCTTCTTTTTGTATATGATTCAAATCCCCCCTTCTGGATGTTACCTGCAATATCTTGATGAGAATCTAGAGCAGTAAAAATAAACCTTAAAGTTATTCTGTTGAAGCTAACCTGCCCTGGCTTCAACTTGAACTAGGTATATTTGAAAATTTAGAAATGATTTTTTCTGCAGAGTCAATAGATGAGCGATGTAGAGGTGATTTACATTTCAATTTTTGTAAGTTGGTTTCACTAGCTTTTCATAGAATCTAGAAAAATGTCATTTTGAGCTCGTTATTATATGAAATGAAATAAATAGGTAATGTGATATTTTTTGAAACAATAAATGCGAGACAAAGTTTTTTTGGATCGTTTACAATACTAAAGTGACAAGGGCTATGAAACAATTAAAATGAATAAAAATATAATTTAACTTGCCCGAGTACGTGGTACTTGGCCTTTCTAGAAATTATGCTCTGACTTGATGCATTGAAATATCTACAGCAGATTTCATTTTAATCTTTTTTTTCATAGGCTTCTTTTTCCTTCAATAATATTCTTTGAATTAACAAGCATAATCTCAAAAGTTTTTTTTCTCTCTCTGTTGAAATCAACAACCATACGCATAGTAGTTTGATACGTTTAGTTATATCAGCGTTTCAAACTTTTTTTAAATCTGCGGTCCCTCTGGATGCCAGTCGGGCGGCTCCGGGCGTTTTGGAAATTTACCCTTAATCGCCACGTTGATCGGTTCCTGTCGTTTATTCGCTTTTTAGGGGAGATGGTTATTAAAATGGATTCTGTAGACCTTGAGATAATGGTGGATTTTCTTAAAAATTTCAGTGTTATTGAAATCCATTTTGACATTACGCTCAATCGTTTAGATATCCACTGAAGCATCACTTTGGTTTAGCCGATCATGTGACTTGTGGACTTCAACCCCCCCCAAAAAAGTTTTAAAAATGTTTAAAAAATGTTTTTAAACATTCTTTTGCTGTTTTGACTCACCAGGTGTGTAACCGGCAATTTCCGTGGTTTGGCAATTAGTCCATTTTCTGTTCCATCCAGCATTTTCATAGAATAGAGAATTTATTTTTATGATTACTGAATTTTATTTCTTAATATTATTATCATCTAAGTTATAGTATTAGTTTACTTTCTTTGAAAAACTTATTTACAAACCGCATCTAAATAGTGATTTTGAAGAATTAAGCCAGCCAGAGGGTTAATGACGCAATGTCCTTATAAAGAAAAAAGAAATAGGAAAATGACATGTGACATTATTTTACAGATAATATATGCTGATATGTGACCTAATATTTAGATAATATATTATTATAAATTTTTAAGCGAGAGCTAGAAGGGAGAACTGTTGGAGCCCAAAAAAAGGAATCGATTAATAGTATTTAAAGAAAAATGTAAATAGTACAAATGGATAAGTACTCTTATCCCTTTTTTTCGAAATTAAAAAGATTTGAATCATATTTATTTTCTTTAATCACCGGAAATTTATTCAAATTTTATTTAGCAGTATTTATTATTAGGGGTACATAGATGGCAGTCTAAGGACACTACCAGGAATGAATTATGTTTGTTTAAATCCCTTTTTTGAAGCCTTCCAGAAAGAAATGTTTTGTGCTTACATTTTGATTTCCCAGTCATTTAAAAAAAGTACTGCAGTTTCAAAGACTTTTACTTATTATTCGAGTATTATATGAAAACCCCCCATCTAAATTATAAACTATTTAATATTATAATAATCTTTACTGAAAATTAACAGCAATTTTTATTTAAACTTAAATACTCGATTACAAACATTGTTGACAGATGTTAAAGATTCATTGCGTTAAAGAAAAACTAATTGGCATTTTACAGTAATTAATAATTGATAAATTACTTTGTAAATGACTGTTAAATATATATAGCAATTATTTCCTAAAAATCCTTAAATAAGCTAGAATGAAGAGAAAAAAAATAATTTTAAGTTTTGGAACATAATAAAGTGTAAATGATAAAATTAAAATTAAAAAAAAAAATCTTGGGAGTGCCTTGTACCAGTAAACGCAACCTATAGCATCTTGCCTATAATCTATTTCTAATCACCACCATGATGAAGTGAAGGTCCGTCAAAGAAAGCCACGGTTTGTTCCTCAGACTTTCATTATTTAAAAAAAAAATTGGTAATTCAATTTTTATTTACTTTTTGGTTAAATCTAATAATTTTTAAAGTTTTTTGAACACGATAGAATTGAATAGGCTTTTCACCCGTTGTTAATCTATTTTTGACACCTGACTAGTAGTGAAAGGATAGTGAGAGTTAGGCCAATGTCATGACACCGTTGCTAGAGGGCACAGAATTTAGGAATCAGTTAATTGCATTTAGAAGAAGGATGAGTTTTTTTTCCCCTTTAACTTTTATTCTTTAGAATTTTAAAACTTCTAAAGGCCCTATCACACGGCGAAATTCCGTCAGCACTTTCGACGGCACGCGATGACGAAAGTGACGTCACTTGAGGATTTGCTGTCTGGTAAACCTAAAAACTTAGGTTCACGTTATAATGTATTTATCGCTCTTTATCCGTTTCTCCTACTTAGTGAATATCGGCAGTTTTCTTATTTCATAATTCGTGGGATTCTAGTCAAGATGTTGCTTTAATTTGCAATTAAATCCGGGATAATTTTTTAAAGTGATCCCATTAGGCTTCAATGAATGCAAAAGCATTACAATAATAGCTGTAATTTTTTTTTAAAATTCAAACTATCTTGAAATTTGTCCATTGCAATTCTATTGACACACTATCGAATTAATTGAAATTGAATCACTTCTGCTTCAAATTTAATTTTTTAAATGCTTAATACAATGAATATAATAAGGATTGTAAAATGAGACAAGTTGTACATTTATCGAATTTGAAAATACTTTTCTAGCCATTTTTTCCTTTGAATGTCATTTTCATTTCTAATAGTATCAATCTTTTTGTTATTTATTGTAAATATTTATCGTGTCATTCTACTAATTGTAATGTTTTTATCAACAATGAATTCTGTAAAATAATAAAACTTTTTAATTATTCTTAGTAACAGTTTTGTAATTATTTTTGTTGTAATAATGACAAATTAGTAGTAGTTTTTGTAGTAATAATGACAATTGTTACTAATTTATCAAAATTAGTAACAATGAATTCTGTAAAATAAGGAAACTTTTTAATTTTTCTTAGTAACAGTTTTGTAATTTTTTTTGTAGTAATAATGACAAGCAAAAAAAAAAATGCTCCTTTTGTGTTTGTATTTTATAAATTCCTTTAAATGCATCTTATCAATATTAAATTTAAAACAAAAATATATTGAAAAGAAAAATGATTTGTGGGTGTGCATCCAATTAAGCTTAAAAGGTGCATACCATCATAAATAGTGCTGAAATTTTAAAATCAATTTTAAGTACCTTAAAAGTGCTTATTTTTCTGAAAAAGTGAAAATAAAACAAAAATTCATAAATAAAACAGAAGAGGAGGGCCAATACATTTAAAACAAAATTAAATAACTTTTGAAATCTAATGATTTTTGTCTATATGAAAACTGATATTTGTTGGATCCATCTCGACAAATTTTAGGTTTTGTGTATAGTATAAAAATAAAAACTACTTTTTCTAGATGTGAAGTACAAATAATTAAAGTTAGGAATTTGAAATATGGCAAGAAATTGATTCTGGAACATAAAAAATTCACTAAGAACATATTTTTTGGAATTTTAATTAAAAATAAAAACAGGATTTAAATGTATTACCACCATATCATTGAATAAGAAGTATTTTTTACTCTTTTAAATTTGATTGAATGTTTTTCCCCTCCTTTTTATTTTAAAAAAATAATTTTTGAGAATGTATATTGGACTTGATTTGAATTTATCATTCCTTTAAATAATTTTTATTTTCCCACATGAGTTCAAAATTATAAAACAATTCATCGAATAGGATTCTTCATTTGATAAATATTTGTAAATTCTAAGGCAATACACTATTTAGTCTCGCTCATTTCTAAAATTACTTTTAAAAAAATTAGTTAAATGTTTTTTTTATTTTATTTGCAACTCCAGAGCTTTTTTTAAAAAAATCTTTGTGGATTTATTACCAATATTTGTGAAAAATAGGAATTATTAAATAATTTTCATTCAATAATAATAATCAAAAATAATTTTCCAAAATATGTTATTGCATTTTCCTTAGTTTTTTTTTCAAAGCTAAAGTATTAAAACTTCATTTATCTTTACATAGATAATAAAAAAAAGGTTTTTCGTAAAATTTCAAATTGCCAAACATAAAAAAAAAAACTCCACATTACATCAGGAATGAGAAGCAATAAAACACTTGTTTTTTAGTCTGACTATTTCCAAATGTGTGGCCATTCTATGCAACTTTCTCAATGCAAATGTATAATCAGAAATCATTCTAAATTAACTGTTAATTTGTTAAATTTAAAAGAAAAAAAATGTAGAAAAAGAAGCCTAAATTTTATTGTCTATCATACAAAAGGTGATTTAGTGTTTTGCTAATGATAAAAGTATGATCATTTTTCTATTTTTGTCAAAACCAAATATGTTTTATATTTCTGCAACATTGAAGGAACATCTAACTATTAAAATTTAAAATCACTATTATATTTTTCACTCTAACATTGGAGTTAAATTTTTTAAATTATATAGAAGCTGTTTACAAACTATTTAAGGAATTACTATAATCAAAAGATTATACTATTATTTGAATAAATAAAGGCTGAATATGGCCAAATATATTTCACAAAAAGAAAACAATTCACATCAGCATTAATATTTTTTTTATTTACTTAAAAATATCCTGTTGGATCTCTAAAAATTCCATCACAAGTTCGAAGATCCTTCTAGAGAACTATTCCCCATACGGTAATATAAGTTGCCCCACAGAATGGGAAAAAGATACCGAAACTATTTTTAGTATTTAGTAATATGTAAGATTAAATGCATGCATTTTTAGTATAGTAGCGCCAATTACGCCATTCTTGGCACGCTACGTCACTTCTAAAGTTTCACATGATTGGTTGAATTTCGTTTGTAAACAATATTTCCGTCACTATCGTGGACATTTTCAAGCAGGTTAGAAAAAGTTGACGATGACGGAAAACTTGCTTGACCGGTTGCCAGCGGGCACAAATCGACAACTATCGACGAAAGTTTCGCCGTGTGATAGGACCTTAATAGCACTATTCAAGTGTGTGAGATCATACAAAACACAATCTTTTTAATATTCTGGGGGAAAAATTCCACATTAGTTTTTCGAACAAAATAGGAAATAGTTTTATGGTTTTGTGATCTGAAGATCTCATTTGCGTAAGAAAAAAACTCTTTAATGCTCTTGATAGATATTTATTTCTCAATGGAAAGGAGAGGGGATGGGAGGTTTCTAATATTTATATAAATATATATATATATATATATATATATATAAAATTTATGGAAGGAACTTAAAACCATTTTTTTAATGGAATGACCTAAATTAGGAAATCTATTTTTTTGAAAAAATTCATAAATACATTCTATATATGTATGGAATAGATTTAGTTCGAAAGTCACTAAACCATAGCGATTAATAAAAAAGGAGCATGATTATCATGTGAGAACATGATGTTCTGTTTTGGGATGAGGTTTTTGTCGTCAACAAAATTCCGTAGGCAAAAAATAATTTTATTATCTGCAGGAGCATCTCAAAACATAAGCTTTTAGTAACGTGTTGTCATTGCACTTACAAAAGCTCTGATTAAGAAAAAATAAGTTAATGACCTAAAATAAAACCTAATAAAATGTCATTTTGAGCACGTGATTATATGAAATGAAATAAATTTGAAATGTGATATCTTTTTTAAACAATAAAGCGATAGAAAGTTTTTTGAATCGTTTACAATACTAAAGTGTCTCATTCAATAAAAGAATTAAAAAGAATGAAAGTATAATTTAACTTGCACGAGCACGTGGTGCTTGGCCGTACACGAAATAATGTTCTGACATGATACATTGAAATATGTAGAGGAGATTTCATTAAAATCTTTGTTTATTTTGTTTGAGGCTTGTTTCAGCAACAGTTTTATTTAGTTTTTTTTTTCAAATATGAGATTAATGAAATTTTACATTTTCATAATTATCAACATTTTCAAATTAATAATTGTTCAAATTTCTTTTATAAGGTTTTTATAAATGATTAAAATTAAATGGTATAAATATGTTTGAAGAGATTTGTCAAATTTTTATTAAGAATTTTCGAAAAAATATTATAATTTTTTAAAACAATCCTCAAATTTTTTTGTTTTCTGATTCTTTCAAATAAATGAATTTTGGGGATCTAATACACATTATTGAATATATTATTCAATTTAAAACGACCAAATTTGATACAAGTATACCTTGAAGTGAGTGAACATTCAAATGTTCAGCTAGAAGTGATTTTCTAGATATTTAAATTATTTAAAAACTTAGCCAAATTTAACTAATTAAACATGAAAATTTCCAGAAATATTATGGTACCAAACTATTTTACAACTTCTTAAAATTTCAAGAATTAACTTTTCAGTGATATAAATTAAATTGTGAAATTTTCGATTTATTTTGACATAAGTTTCTTTTTTAATTCCATAATATTCATTTCATAGTTTCATATCAGAATTTCAAGACGCTTATTTTTCCTGTTGAGAAATATCACATCATTTAAAATTGCTGTTTAAATTAAGAATCTTATTTTATTTTCAGTTTATGAAAAATACTAAAAGATTTTATATCTTGTAAATATGTGAGCTTATTTCTCTCTCTTTTGTTTGCAATTTATTCTAAGAAACAATTTCATACAGGAAGTTAACAGATTATCTTATTACACCATCTTTGGTTTATATCATTTTCTGGCAGAGTATGGATGTTATATGGAATTTTCCAAATTAATATCTAGATTTCGAATCCTTATAGAGCAAGTTTGACTTGTGTTTTCAAGAAATTTCTTTTTATCAAATTTTTTGTTTACGTTAATCCCAGATCTAGATTTGCTAGTTTGATATCATTAATAATTTCTATGAGTATATCTTTCTTGTTATAAGACTAAGTGGCTGGAAAATGACGTTATAAATTAGTAATAGTGTACACTAAAAGTTTAGGTAAAATATATTACAGCCTCATGTATTATAAATATGCTAAAATGATCGTACTCCATTGAGGGAGTCCTATTTTGAAATTTAATATCAAGATTTCAAAAGAGAACTAATAAAGTATAAGAAAGACTAACACTTATTACAATGATCGAAACTATGGTTTAAGACGGCAAAAAACTTTTTTTAGTCCTTACGTGTCCAACTTTATCGCCAAATTGGAAATCGTCGCCAGTGAGTTGCTAAACAGCCAATTATGGCAATTCGGCAATGCTGTAATCCGTTGATCTTTATCGCCAAATTTAAATCCATCTGTTGGACTAAACTGTTGTTACTAAACTGTCTGTTACTAAACTGTTGGTGACCGTTGTCGAAGACGGTCTAATACGTAAGTACCTTTTTTTTTCTCTTATCAATGAACACACACACACACACACACACACACACACACACACACACACACACA
>JAOUZG010040955.1:4022408-4058060 GCA_026289955.1 Argiope argentata | reverse complement strand
ACACACACACACACACACACACACACACACACACACACACACACACAAGATTATAGGCAAGAAGAATTATGAAATTCATCAGGTATTTTCTATTTTATTTGGTGATTTTTCGATTGTATCCGGCTAATGGAAAAGTATTCGAAATTATTAATAATTTTTATCATGTCAGAACGTGATATTGTTTTGGGAATGAGTTTTTCTGGCGTCAACAAAATTCCATAGGCGAAAAATAAACATTTTAATTCGTAGGTGAAAAACTGAAATTTTATTGCCTGCACGAGCATCTCCAAAAATCAACTTTTAATAACGTGTTGCCAAAAGCTCTGAAAAAAAATTTAATGACTACAGCAAATAAAACTCGGAAAAATGTCATTTTGAGCACCTGATCTTATGAAACATAATAAATAGGAAATGTGATATTTTTTTAGTTAATAAATGCGAGACAAAGTTTTTTTTTGTATCGTTTGCAATACTAAAGTGACTCATTTAATGAAACTATCAAAATGAATAAAAATATTATTTAACTTGCACGAGCACGTGGTGCTTGACCGTTTAAGAAAATATATTTTGGCATGATGCATTGAGATATGCAAAGCGGATTTCATTTTTAATCTTTTTATTAATTATGAAATCTAGTTTAAATATATATGAATTATGTCATTGATAAAGTAGATGATCACATTCATTTTGTGACAGTCCTTTGAACGAAGATGCTCTAAAGTTTTACTACACAGTCAAATATACCTTAACGAGCACTTTGCATAACGAGTGATTAATATTATGAGCAATATGTTAAAAAATGACGCACTTACTGCAGAATATTTAGCAGATCGAATGTCAAGGAAATACCAAAAACGAATATCTTTCAAAACTTTCTTGTAAACGAAAACATATACTATTAATAATAAATTACATTGTTATAAATTCGTTTGAATATTTCTCTTAGAAACGGAATGAGCTGTGCTATTTAACAGTGATTCTTATGGAAAAAAATGTCCATGTAATGAGTGTTTCGCATAAGGTTCGTTTCATAAAAGGTTCGTTTCATATAAGATTCGTTTATGAAATACAATTTTTAAGCGAGGGTTCTCTGTATTTTCTTTCTGAAATCTTGATCTTGGATCATTATGATGCAGATGTGGTGTAATAAATGCCTTTTAAAAATTTGAAAATGTTGCGATAAATTATAAAAATTCGGAAATTGGAGTTTACTTGAATTATTCCAAAAAACTGAATATTCTGTCTGCCTAGTGTTTAATACCTAATATTTAATGCTTGGAGGCACATGAAATTGAAACATACTCTGTAAAAAAAGAAGAATATTATGGAACATTTTCATAAATATTTAATTCTCATTCAAATTTAATTCTATAATTGTACTAAAACGAGGATCATTTTACTCCGAGAATTTTACATTCTTTAAAGCGTGATAAATATCTGTCTTCAAATTTTGTTTTATTCTCTAATAAACAATAAAATTATCTCGAATGTTTAAAATAAAGAATAATAATTAACACGAATCAAATTGATAACAAACATGGAATGCGATTTTTTCCCCTTTTCTGTTCTCAAAATGCAATGAATATTCAATAGAAATAATTCATGACATTGTAATTAGAGAGGATCTGGTTTCTGTAACACGAAAACTTAATTAGGGTAAATAATCCTTCGGAGTATAAAGAAAAATTTGGAAATCTTTTGGGCATTCAGATTATGATTTGAAATGTGGGAAAACCACACATGTATAAATTTATTCATTTAGTATGCATAATATTAAGAAGGCAAAATAAGCAAGTAAAAAAATTATTTCTAAAGTTAATTCGTAATCCGAATTTAATTTAGGCGACTTCACGATAAAATATTTTTTTTCTTTTGCATTTCTATTCTATTATTCTCTGAATATCGTTAATAAAAATACCAAATGTTGTGCAAACGATTATTTTTATTTAAAACTTATTTCGTTTGTGTTCTGGTAATAATGCAATTTAAAATAAAAAAAAGAAGAAGAAATCTCGCTTATTACAATCTTCCTACTAAAACGAAATTAATTTAAAACTTTATTTAAAAAATCATTTATCTACATTTATTAGCATTATTGTTACATAATTAATGAAAATATGAATGCAAATTAATTTGAATGCAACTATGCAAGATTTATTTATAATCACTGTGGACCAAGTCTTAATTAATAGTTTTTTTTCTGAAAAAGTAACAGCTCAAGTTATATGCATGTGAATTGGAAAAAAATATTAAATGAAATCCAGAATAAATTTTATCATTGTATTTAAAATAATTACCAAAATCAAATATTCAAGCCCCTTGCCTCAATCATTGGTTCGATTTTAACAATTTTTTAATTTCTTTGAAAATTCATGAACTTTAAATATATCATCATTGAGAGTCTGCCTCCTTTCATCACTCACCATTTTCGAAGATCCGTACTTTTGTACTGATTTCGCCAATTTTTATCTAATGTGAATGTTCGTATTTCTGTATATGTGAATAATAATCATTAATACTTCCCTCCCTTTTTCGAGATAAATCTTAAAAATACTGCATCATAGTGCACTCTCTAGGGAAAAACCATGGCAGAATCTTTCAGCTTCACCCATTAGTCTGATTTCTCCAATTTTTATTTTATATGAAAGCTTATGACCCCTAGAAACAATATTAATTGGCCTTCTCTAGCTACAGAAAATGCTAATGAAGTTCATATTTACTTAATCAGAGCAAATGGTTTTGCATTATTACTAGACTATTATTGGAAGCTATTATATATGTGGTAAAATCCAATGAACATAATGTGGATGGATATTAAAATTATATTCCAATATTTACAGTATTTTGAGAAATACAATTAGTAAGAATGCGCTTAAAATATAATTAAAGAATAAATATGTGTCGCTTATTACAAAATTGTGTTAATTAAAACTGAATTTTTTAAAAATATGTATATTTTTCTGAGCGAGAGATTAATTATTTAAAAGTAAGAAATCGTAAACAAACTGGAAGCATCTGGAACTTGTCATAGAAATGACAACCAAAAACAATTGATAGTACCTTTAATTAAATATTTCAAACAATACTGGCAAAAGAAACCTCAAACGTCATGGGTCAGGTGATTCGCTATCTACCAATGAAAAAACGATTATTTCTTGTCTTCAAATTTCGAAGATACCAAAACCTTCTGACTAAACAATATCATGTTCTCACATGATAAAAAAAAATATTTATTATGGTGAAGTAGAGTTATACAAATAATGGTGTAATGCAAAAAGTGTAGAAATGGGATTTTTAAATCTATCACAAAATGCCTTCTATAGTCGATTGTGTGTATATATACGGCAAATTAAGGTACCAATGTCTTCCTTATTTTACGATTCAGAGTGCATTTAATAAATATAGTTCTTTCTTTGAAGTCCTTTTTGAAAATTCACTTATGCTAAAAGATTCACCACGTCTATAAATATTACAAAACAATAAAGCTTTCTTCAATACAAAATAAACATTCGCGATAAAAAAAAATAAACGCTAGTTTATAGAACTTTCCTCTTTTCAGTTCTGTGAAACTTGAGGTCTTTCCGGAGGATTAATAAAAGTTTACTTCATCCCCATTATGTGGTATGACTCTCTGGAGATGATCGCAGAATAAAAAATAATGTTTGAACAACACGCAAACGTTCCATTAAAGTTGTTTTCAAGAGAAATCAGAAGTGCTAGCAGACGATCTGAAAATTATAGAAACGTTTTTTTTAATATTAATTTTAATACGTCGTAATATTTCCAAATAAAAAAGCAGAATGCAGATACAATTTTTGACGCAATTATATTAATTAATTATACATTTTTATAATGTTCTACAATCTTATGTGACGGACGGCTCTTTTTTATACCTTCTATTAATTAATTAATTTAATTGTTTGGTTTAAATTATATAGTTTGAAAATTTATCATTTTTTCAAATTACTTATTTTGCTAACTAAACCACTTTTAAATTTCCTCACATATACATTGTATTGTAAATTGTGTATACAAATTCTTTTTCCAACTTTAAGTCTTAATAATAAATTAAAATTTATGAATTAGGGTAATATTTGGAATTTTTTGATATGAACTAATTTAGAAGTTTTTACATTTCTAAAAGAATGACTGCCAATTTAATAAAAAAAGGGAAATAGATAACTCATTTGCCTCCTGCTTTGGTCCAGGAAAATTCAGCAATGTAATCTAATTCGTTTACTTCCATTCATCTTCATTTTAACGTACTAATTTATCACTGTCAACTGGAATTTGGACTCTAACGACTGTTTCTTCTAGAACACTAAAGAACGTCATACTATCTCGAATAAAAAGAAAATTCCGATAATTTCAAATGCAAAGAATAAAGAGTTAATGTACTGTGAAAGAATTGATGAGTTTTCAAACAGACAAGAAAAATTAAGAAAAACTCTTGACACTTTTTATCATTATCGGGCTGTATTATTTTTTCATAACATATTATTCCATGAAATGAAAAACAAAGAACCCAAGACGCCTTTTTTAATTTTTAACATCTTTTCTTTTTAGAAACCGATATTTTGTCTGAAGTGATATCTTGTATGATAGTATTTAATTATAATGCTTAGCTACAATGTATTAATTATAAATTTATGCATCCATTTTTAACTAACTGTTTTTGGCAACCAGCTTATTCTCAAAAATTATTCACTGTTTAATTTCAATTAAATATATTGTGATATTTTAATATTCACAATTTATGTAAAACATTTTTAAACAATAAATCCTGAGTGAAATTGAAGTCGAGTTAGTTGACTAATATCTGTTCCGTTTCTTGTGTATATGAATAATCCTAATATAAACAAGTCCCGTGACATTACAATGCTTCATAAAAACATATTTGTCCGATTCATTTTTCTTGTAGTTTTCAAAGTTATGAAACTTCTAATTTTATCCTTTATGTAAACTTTGTAGTTATTACACAATGGAAAAAATAAAAAATAACACAATTAAATATTTGATAGAGCGATTTAAATTTCAACATAGAAATGTAATGAAGTTAACAATAAGGCGAAAAATATTTTTTTCAAATTGTTCAAATTTATTAAAATTTGAACAATTATTGAATTGATATTATTAAGGGCATTTTTAAAATTTTGAAACTATTAAAAATATTTTGGTATTTATATTTTCGAAATTATTGAATCCATAATCCGGCTTAATTTTTTGGTAATTAAAGTTTTAATTGAACTTTAAAGAAAATCACCCTTACGAGTTACACACAAGAAGCCAAAAGATTCATGTAAAATTAAAATAAATTAAATTTTTATTCCTGAATTAAAATAATTTTATTTCAATTAAATATTTATTGTGGCAAAGCATTTCTTGGTCTCTTGAAATTACATATATGTCTCTTAAATCCGAATTTAAGATTCACATTTTAAAACCATAACTTAAAATAATTTTTATTACTGTGATCATTCAAAAAAATATATTTCTTCTCTTTTTACTTACGATATACCGGGTGCGGCATAAATTCGTGAAAACTTCACAATAAAAAAATAATGCTAGAAAAAAATTGCGGTTTGTGGGAATATATTCAGTTTTTAAATTTTGTCATTTCCATTAAAAATGTATTTAAAAATGATCGATAGATCGCACTCGCAAGTCATACAGAGATGGCTTATGGAAATCAGAAAATCAGAGCCTAGTAACTTTATAGCACATTTTAATTTAAAGCAAGAAGTGCTCAACATGATCACGACCACAAGATATTAAGCAAATGAGGCCCGCAACTATGTCTATTACAGTTGCGTGTAGCATGTCGGCAACGATGCCACTAAATACCAATCGAATGGAATATTTAAGTTCCACCAAAGTTGCTGGAAAGCCCCGGTAGTCACGAGATTTCAGGTATCCCCACAACTAAAAGACTGTTGGAATAAGATCTGGCGATCATGAGGGTCACTCATTCTTACATTCTCGGCTATCCCTCAGTCCTCAGTGAATGTGTCTAGCAGGAACGTCTTAACTTAACTAGCAATGTCGGGTGGGGGACCACCCTGCAGGAAGATGATGGAAGATAACGAACTTCTTTGTTGCAAAGTAGCCATAACGTGGTCTCGCAAATGTCTGTGATAGAGTTCTGCAGTGACGGAACATGTCTTCCAACCGGATACAGGACAATGCTCTTCATAAAAGAAAGGGTCTACAATGAAGGACGCAGTAAAACTCCACCAAACAGTCCCATGTGGAGAATGAAGTGGGTTGGCCGTGTACGCACGAGGGTTTAATGTCTCCCAGATACCACTGTTTTGCGCATTGACATCAGCATGCAATGAAAAGTGGGCTTCATCTGTCCACATGATGCTTATTAACCATTGGGGGTCACGTTCCATTTGTGTGAGCGCCCATGTTGCTATGGTTTGTCTTTTATCGCTATCTGCTGGCAATAAATGGTGAAGTGCTTCTATCGTGTACGGATGCAGTTTCAATATTTGTGTAGAATGCGTTTAATCGCCCTTACCAGAATTCCTGTGACTTTATCTGATTCACGTGCACTGCAACTTCTCTTTGAAATTTCGGCTGTCACATTTTTCATGAACCGTTGGACAATAGGGGCGCGATCAGCTCTGAAGGATGGTCTAAGATTAGAGGAAGGACGATCCTCTAATCTTCTCGTTTCCTCAAAACGGCGAACTAAATTCAATATCTCATTCAATGAAATTGGGTTTTTCTTCGCCTAAATTCCTTTCTCCATCCATAACTGTCGCAATGATTTAGCCGCGGGTTTACCATTCTTATAGAACAGTTTAACTACTTATGCTCAATCCGGTAGCGATTGCATCCTGATGGCGTCGAATGACAGGTCCATTTCCAGTCTTGTGTTTTACAGCTTTGCTGATTTGCATCTCGGTATGATGTTGCGCCATCTATCGGCCATTTTAAATACTGGAAATAACAAAATCCAAAGGCTTTCTGAATATATCCCCGCAATCCGCAATTCTTTCGAGCATTACTTTTTTATTATGATTTTTTGAAGTTTGCACGAATTTAGGCTGCATCCATTGTGTACAAAAAATAGTTTTAATTAAAAACAGTATTGACAGCACAATTTTATTTAATTTATATATTTGAGACTATCGTGAAAATAAGAGAGAAAAAAATCCATGTTATATATTTGTGAGCACATTATTCTGAATTTTTAATATTTATTTCCTGTGCCGTTAATGTCATAGTCAGAAAGGAAGATTTACAAATATTTTTAGTAGATGTCGAATGGAAGCATGATTAATGATCATGGACCTTAATGATAAATTTAGAGACCTTTCGGTTTCAAAATTGTTGATTTTGTAGATACAAAAATGAAGATTTTAGGGATAACAGGAGTTTTGACGATATTTTTATTAAGATTCGAAGTTTTAAGATCTTTTAAAAAGTTATGTACCTGGTCATAAAAAACAATAACATAAAAACTCGGACGAACTAAATAACGTCAAACATCAAGTAAATTCTTTCTGTAGTGTCGATGGCAGTCTGAACTTTATACTTGTTTGAGTTGATCTGTTTTTTGTTTAATGATTTTCTGTCTAAGTATGCGCTTTGATTCTGAAAATTAAGTGATAGCAGTGTTTAAGCTTGTGTGTTTTAACTGAGGCATAAACATTGCCGCCTTGATCTGTTTTGTTACCCATATTTTATTTAATTTTATCATGGAATAAAGCTTCGTTAGCCTTTACAGAACTTATTGAACGTTATCTCATTGGACTATTTTCGTTTTAAAGATTTTCAAAAATCCGTCAATGTTCCTGAAGTACCTCTGTATTAAAAATAATTTTTGTAGCCATGATTGTTTTTTGTTGCAATGTAAAAATCAAATGTATATTTATAAAAAATTATAAAAGTGTTAATAGTTTGATCTTTTATTTCAGCGAAACGATGATATACTAAATTAACTTCATCTATTTAAGTGTAGTTTTGGCTTATTTCTTTTTATAAAATGATTTTGCTAATTTTAATGCTTAAAATTAATGCAAAGCATTTATAAATTTGGAAAGCGAATACGTGTTTTCAGTCTAGTTTTGGCCAGAAATAACCCAATTAAATAATTTGAGTATTCCTTTCCTCTAAATATTGATTTGTATCAATTTGCTACATATTGGGAGAACTCTGAAAACTCTTAAAACACACTGCTTCTTTAATGAAATTATCCAGAATAATGGCTATTAATAGATACAAGATCAAAACGAAATTAGATCTATCAGCATTTTGGGTATTCCAAATCGTGATAAACTTAAACAAATAAATATTATTTTAATAAAGAAATCCAATATTTTTCATGAGATTACCCAAAAAAAGATTAAAAAAAGAAATCCTTAAAAATAACACATAAATAATAAATAAAAATATTTCAAATGGCATAAAACTAAAAGAAATAGAACTCTCAAAATTATATTTTCACATTATAAACCATTAAGAGTATAGTTATCTTATAATAGAGTAGGAAGAGAAGCTTTAGAATCTTAAAACAATTCTAAAAATAATTCTTGAAAAATGGAAGTCGAACGATTGAAATTGAAAGGAAGATGCTATTTCTGCTGGTCCCTTAAAAAACTTTTGTTCTGGTCACCTTATTAAATTATGTAAGATTTAAAACTCGATGCTCATGCTTGGAAATACAAAAGTGTAAAATATTTTTAATGAAACACAAATGAGTAAAATGAAAATAAATGAAATAAAATAATATTCATACAATAATAACATAGATATGCTTTTTTGCGAACAAAATGGTTAACGATGAAATTTTTTTCTTAGCCATCTGCGATCTTTGGCTTAAGTTCAACAGATAACAGAATCTCACAAAGAATCGTCGTTATTGAAAAATTAAATCTTATGGAATCACATGAAGGATCTTTAAACGTAAATTCATCTTAGATCTGTGTCTATATGAAATTTCTCTATTTTGTGCTATTTTATTGGTTTTCTTAAGAGGCTGTTCAAAATGACCCAAAAACATTTTTTACTACCTCTAAATTTTTAACTATTTGTCGTTCTACTCAAATGCTTTTTCTGTTGTTTTACTGTGTGCAATTTTCCAAGCCTCCCCTTTCTAAATGTTGGTATTAATTCTCGATTTTCTTTTTTCGGTTTCCTTTTTCTTTTTCTCTGAGCTCAAAATTCGCGGGGAATATCTTATAGATTCAGATATACTAAATACTGTTTAAAAGTTGTGTTAAATGGTTAAATTTACTGAAGATGTATACTTCAAAGCGATGAGATGTCCAACACGCCATTTTAAGGAATCTGTGTGGAATAGGGAAAATATTGCTACAAGTGGGTGAACTCCGTGAAAGTGAATGGAAGGAAAGCCGATTGGCGACAGTTGACGAAGAGCGTGGAACCAGCCAGGTTGGTTTGGCGAAAAGAATAGCCTGATAGCCGCTGGATCGTTCACGAAGCTCCGAGTGCTTCTGGGCGTCCGTTTGCTCGGCTATATGAGGGACGGGTTGCCGTAATTTGGCAGCTCCTTTCGGAAGAGTTGCGACTCGCTGGATGAGCGGATTACTTTTATCACTTTTTATTAGTGAGCTGTGCCTACGTTTGATGTTAACGTTGTATGATTGAGCTCACTGTGATTTACTGTTTGCTGTGCTTTACGATATCTGTTTTGCAGTCTGTGTTTATTGTGCGTAAGGTTTGTATTTACGCTGTTAGTGACTGTTAACTACTGGATTGTTTTTATCTGAAGTTTTCCTTTATCGAGTCATCCTATAAATACCTGTAAATAATTTGTTTGTGCTGTCCTCAAGTAAAGTCCATTTGTTCCGAATCCGCAACGCTAAAAACGTAACAATATCGCCATCATGCGTTTCATTTCTTTGTCTAAAAAATTTATTTGAACATTCTGAGGTAAAATATGATTTTAGTTCATATATTTCTATGTAAATTTATTTTGATTTCTGCAAAACATTAGAGTTTTGACTCTTTTTTTAAAAAAATAATTTCACTAGCAAGAAATTAGAATTGATAATCGTTTCATTGGTATTATTTCAATCACATAATTTGCTGACTGCTTTACAAAGTGAATGAAAACTAATTTTAAATTTTTGATCAAAATTACAAATTTCTTTTAACAATTGATGCATTTGGATTCTTACTGTGGACAGAGACTTAGAGGTGTATTTTTTATTGATATTTTTCTATATTTTTGGAATGAGTTTTTCTGAAAATTCATCTTTCATTAGACGTAATCACGAGGGCTTTTTTTAAAAAATATTTCGTTTAAATTCCATTATCTCTTCTTGAATCTTGTAAGTGGTTACTAGTTTTTTAAAACTATATATAAACTATCTTTTGCCATTAGAAATTCAAAAATAAAATATACTTCTATGATTTTATTTCATATTTTTGATTTCTTACTTTTACTATGATCCTTGACATTTTTGTATTATATTCTATATAGTTTTATGTTTCTCTGAAAAACAATTTATATAATAATAAATTTTTTTCTTCAATCGTGTTTTAATTATCATTGTTTTTACAGAAAAAGTTCTTTTTGATTGAATGCTAATAATAATATCTCAATCTTTGCAATTTTAAATTTAATATCGAAATACTTGAAATACTTGTATAGTCCATAATTTAATCTTTTAAGCTATACATCATGTAATTCTGCTCCATTATAAATACCTGAAGGTTTGTTTTCAAAAACAATCAAAAGGTATTTATGTTATTAGGTCATGACCCAAATTTCTGAAACATAAATGGATCCGATTATAATTTTCATATCAGAATTTTAGTTTTATGTGATATTGTTCGTTTTGCATGTCGAACTTTATATTTGGTATTAAAGTATAAAATGTAACTCATATTTTACTTTTGTACTAAGCTAATAAAATATTTATTTCACATCTAAGATAACCAAAGTTATTTGTAACTTCAAGCTTATGTGAGTCCATAACAATTAAAGATTTAAAACTGGGATAGTTCTGCCTTTCATAAGGTATATATATTGTTTTGCTTTGGTAAAATACAAAATTCATCTTAATTGTCCGTTTTATTTTTCTGAAAAAGGATCGGTATCAATATTGTGGGTTTGAGAACTTATATCTGTCAAACTCAAGATTTGTGCACGTTTGTTGAAATTGGTACTATAAACAATTTGACCTGGTAGTGGTCTGAACGACCGATAGATGGCAGCCCGGTATTTACATTAATAATATGATTAACATTCCAATAGCGCAGAAAATTGAGCTTTGCCGGCGAGAGAGAACGTGAATGTGGTGTATTGGGTGGTTTAGTTTGTTAAGAATGAAAGACATTGATGCCTGGTGGAATTTGAATAACAAATGTTGTAATGCACAATTTTCTCATCGTTTTCGTGTTTTATGTTGTGCGTTTGTCAGTCAGACTGTGATTGTTATAATTAAACAAATTTAAAAAGACAAATTTGGAGTAATCAATCTGCCAAATTTTGATGACATCACAGTACCAATGGTGTTAATATCTGCACTTTCTTTACTATTTGAATACCATGGATTCACGTAATACTTTTAATATTTCTAGTAATTAATTCCTTTTAGTACCAGATGCCTTGTTTATTTCAAATTTACAAATTTTGCTACCAATTTCTCAGACTACTATTATACTTCAGAGAATAAATAAGAAATAATGAGATTATCACATCTCTTTTCAAATTTCCAGAGTGTCAAAAATGCCATGTTTTTACCTTCTTTATGCCTAGAATAATCTTTAAGAATCCAGAACTTATTTTTAAATTTATGTCAGAACAGAGATTATGATTGTCTAATGTTTTAAATTTCCCTTTTTTTTAAAAAAATATTTTCCAACTTTTATTTTTATATTTAATGATTTCAGTTCATCCTATTATATAGGACGCGCCTTATTTTCAATTTTTTTAAATTTAAGAAAACTAATTCAATTGATTCTTTTATATTTATATGCAACTATTCTGAACATTAAAACCAAAATTGCCTGTTCTTCAACAAAACACGAAACAAATATCGATAAAACACTGAAATTTATAAAAAAACACACATAAATATAAGATAAATAGACATAATTTCCAAATAGGAATTCGTGGATTACCATTTTTTACAATAACATATATTTTGAAATTATTCATGAATTCAAAATGAAATTCCTAATGATACTTTCAGAAAAACAAGTCCAACGGGATTTTCTCTTTGCATTTCGAACATAATTTTTTTTTATTACAGGGAATACCAGAATAATAAATCAGCTTCTCTGAATGAAATTATGGAAATGCGAAACACAATTCTAAACACATTTTTCTACTCTTGGGAATTTAGTGATTTACGCTAGTGAGTGAATCGTTAATATCACTAACAGTTCTTTGGTGTTAAATATTTGCTTTTATTTCTGGTTCAAAGATTTCTAGAATTAATATTATTCCAATAGAAAATGAAGATAAAAGTGTGGAATTTAAAATCTGAGAATCTTTGATTAGAAGTTTAGAACGCAAAACAATGGTTAAAACCGTAAATTGTTAAAGAAAATCAAATTAAGAGTGATTAATTGTTTTCTTACATATACTTACGAATTTAAAAGCATATAAAAAGTTTTATTTTAATTCCTACAATGTCCCCCTAATCTAAACGATGATTTTTGGAACATTTGATTAATTCAGAATATAATCATAGAACATTATGTTCAAATTTGGAAGAATAATATAGTAAAATTACAACAGTTATTTGATTTATAGCAAAATAAGTAAATTCTTGTTCTTTGATGTAATTTAGTATTTATATACTTGTTGTTATGCAAATCTTACAACAAATGTTAAAAAAGTAGAATGGTTTATCTTTCTTCTGTTATAAAAAATGTCAAATGTTTTGTTCTAAAGCTATCGAATTTGGACAAAATAAATTTAGAAGGCAAGGAATGTTAGCATAAACTTTTAAATTTTTTTGTTAAAATGTTTATTAATTAAAAATACCGTGAAATTTTGATGCTTTTTCTCGATGAGTTTCTGAAACTGTATTTATGAAGGAGTTCTAGTGATCATACATAAGTAAGGGAAGTTCTAAATGCAGATGTTTTAAAACATGTGCTAAAAAACAACAATGTAACCTTATGTTGAATCAATTGATGAAAACATCTGCTCATTTCTCGCAACCAAGCAAAATTTCACATGGAATTTTTTTTATGCAAACGTGATCTCTATAAAAACAAAACAAAAAAGGCGTTGGAATGGTTCTAAACATAAATGAAGAAGTAGCAAGAAAAATTTGATATATATAGGTGTTTGTAACATGTGACATTTCTGGATTCAATGTATAGTGTCGTCCCCTACATCCTGTTTAAAAATAGGCCACTTTACCAGTCCTACTCATACGGAGTAGACGTTCTCTAACGTTCCTTCTAACTGTTTATACTTAAAGTGTTAATCATAATAAATTTATTTTTATAATTAATATGGATTAAGTCCATTATTCTCGACTAGTTCACTATCGACGAATTTCTTCTTGGCATACCGCCATAACAATAGGTATTGAAAAACTTAGTTGTGCTTTTCGTCTACCGGATAAGTTCATAAGATGGCATTGTCGAGTTGTTTTCATATTTTTAGTGGGATGTTCCTCTTACAATTGAATTTTGCAATGTTTGGCGATAACAATCAGGACTCAATTCCATTTTCTGTTTTCATGCTGTTGTGATAACGATTATTCAGATTTACCAATATGAATTGGGCAAATTGCAGTATGGTAAATGTAATCTCTATTTATTATTAGATTTGCATTATACTACGACTATTTAGATAACACTGTTATCAATATAATGAAATAATTCTTTTTTGTGAATAGAGTAGTGTCCTTATTTTATTGCAGTTGTCCTAATTAATGTAAATCCAAAAGCCTATAGTCTTCTAAGAATAATATCATATAGTATGTTAGTAAAGTACACATATGTTCCACTGTCCAAATTTTTATTTAAAGCAAAATAAAACATACAGTATTTCAGAGAAACAGCAAAAAAAGAAAGCTACGTTTTGAAGAATGGATAATCACTTAAAAGAAGGAATGTAACTATAAAATTTTTTATCCTTATTTTTCATTTTCAAATTTTATTCAATAAATTTCACATGTCAAATAAAAAATGGCGGCTATTTATTTCAGGAAGAATATTCAGAACAAAATTTATTACGAAAATCATAATAATGTATAACTAAACAAAAATTAGAATTATATATTAAATAGAGTGAAGAAGTAAGTTTATTATTAATAGCATTAACAGCAGATTTATGATATATATTATTATATTTTTAAAAATAATCCAAATCTGAATTCTTTTTATTAGAAAAATATCTCATTGGATTCACTTACTCGATAGCCTTATATACTAATATATAAATATTCCCAAATAAACTACATCTTTTTGATATAACATCTTTATTTTACATTTAGACATTGATAAAACTAAAAGGAAATGCAATCGTAGCTGAAAGCATGGGGTCAGACAGTGGCTTATATTTATTATACGGAATACAGAATGTACAGACAAATAAATGATGAATAAGAGATGACATTGCAATGACCCAGAACACAACATTTTGCAAACGATTTTTTCTTCTGATTTACAAATAAAATTCGAAAATTATGAACTCTCTTCGCCGTATTAACGGAGCAATTTTTTTAGCTGATTTAAAAAAAGTAATTCATCTGTTAATTAATACAGCTGAAAATATTTAAAAGACATTTTAATTCGAAGAAAACAGAATTATCTTGATGAATTTATTTTCCCTTCTTTTTCCTGACGAATCGATTTTTTCCATCATTAACCTGATGTATTTATCTTTTAATCATTATCTTGATAAATTTATTTTTTTATCATTGTCTTGATAAATTTATTTTTCCATTATTATCTTGAAAAATTTATTCTTCAGATTCATGTAAAATGAACTCATTTTCTATTATAGAATATGCCGAATGTAATGTTGTTTAATCTTGAATATTCTTACAGTTTTGATGGAAAATCTATAAGGAGATATTATAATTTTAAGTTATGTAATCAGAAATGTTAAAATAACCATACATTCAGCTATAAACGATAGAATTTTGTTAATTTAGACATACATTCAATGGATATTTTTTTTCATAGTTGACCTGGGTCATTTGGCATATACATCAAGTTATAAGAATAAAAAGGCAACTTTGACATTAATAAACAAAACACAAAGAGAAATCTTACATTATTTTTACAAATCAGTATACTTATATCCTTATTAATGTGATAATACATTTTCTATGTTTTTAGTATTTATTTATATATAATAATAATTCTGTTTTACTTTGTAAAGTAATGTAATAAAACACTAATTTTTGAATATTTTAAAAATGTCTTGTACGTTATAGAGACAATAATAATAATAATAATAAAATAAAAATGAATGAATATTTACAGCTTTTAAAAGATTTAAGTATTTTATCTCATATTTATAAATTGATACTGATTCTTTCTTTACATTTAGAATTAATCAATTCTTTTTACAGTTATTTTTAAGTATCCTATTTATAAGAATAAAGTATGTTTATTTCAAGCAAATCACAGAGCAAAGTTATACTTAAATTACCAAATTCCGGTAATTCAACTTGCTCATTCAACTTTTAATTAAAAAGAAAACAAGTTAAAAAAATCATTTATCAAAATGGAAATAGTTTCGCTTTTGTTAATTTATTTACATTCTTTTCCTTAAAACGCATATACATAACATAACACAATGATGCAAACATATTAAAAACAATGAAACAGAGATTCCTACCCAAGCTCCGAAAGAACTCATCAAAATTATGAATAACAAAACATGAGAAAGTTGCCTTTTACAAATCCTGTGATTTAAGACGAACACTTATTGACATTTAGTTGGTGAGAATAATTACATCAATCCGATAATAACTTAGAATGCAGAGGGGTGAGGGGTCGCTTCAGTTGGAGGTGGAGTCAGAAGGGTTCTCGGCGTGCCAGAGAGGGTCGGCGCGGCGTCCGAAGCGCAGTCGCAGGGAAGGGCTCCTTCCGCCCTTGCGCTCCATCTGGTGGTTGTAGGCGGAAGCAGGGGCGGCGGCCGCGGCCTCGTTCCGGATGAGCAGCTCGTACAGGTCCCGGAGGTCTGGAAAAAAAACGGAACCAGGATAGGGATGAACGTCATAATATGTCTGTTGTAACGCCCCTTCTGAAATACAAAATAATAAAAGAGTCGGACATTTTGATTGGTCACTCCTAGTAAGTTAATGAAAGTGGATAGGTATTTTGGTTTTAGATAAATAAATATTTTACTATCATGTGCACCGATTGAAGGTCGCGGTACGAACCTGCGACGCTTGGGCCAGTAGCCGAGTAACATGACCATAATACAAAAGTCGACTTCGGTATCGTAGATGTTATTTGGCTTATAAGGCTAACGCTACAGTACTCCTCCACCAGTGAGTCGGCGAAGAAGTGAACGATTTTGTATTGCGCCAAGTGTTATGGCGAGTTGCTGCTTGCTCGTCAAGTGGGTCCGATGATTTTGTTTGTTTGTTTTTCTTTTAGCTTTGGTCAAGTTGGTCTGACGAATCTGCAGAGGGTAGATGGCGCCACGACTGTTACGGAAGATTGCGTTGCCAAGGTCACCAATGTACCGATTGAAAGTCGTGGTACGAACCTGCGACGCTTGGGCCTGTGGCCGAATAACATAGCCACTAGACCAAAAATCGACTTCGGTATCGTAGATGTTATCTGGCTTATAAGGCTAACGCTGCAGTACTCCCCCACCAGTGAGTTGGTGAAGAAGCGAACGATTTTGTATTGCGCTAAGTGTTATGGCGAGTTGCTGCTTGCTCGTCAAGTGGGTCTGACGATTTTGTCGAGGGTAAATGGCGCCACGACTGTTGCGGAAGATTGCGTTGTTAAGGTCACCAATGTACCGATTGAAGGTCGCGGTGCGAACCTACGACGCTTGGGCCTGTAGCCGAGTAATATACCGATCAAGCAAAAGGGACCCTTCAGCTCGAAGGATATTATCTGGCTTATAAGGCTAACGTTACACATGTGAGAAGATTATGTTGTTTTCGTTAGGAGGTTTTGATTTCTCCGAAATTTACGAGCAAAAAATATTTCTACCAGCTTATATCAATATGGTGATATTATTATGTATACTTCTTCGAAAGCGGGAAAAAAATTATTTTTTAAAAGTTGGACATGCTTTTATCAGTATCGATTTATTATTACGTATGCTTCTTTGACAGCTGATGTGTTTTTAAAAGATTGACGTAGAACTATGACATCATAGCTGTTATTTCAAAGCTTTGTTTGCCAGCTAGAAAAATTGGAAATGAAAGTTTAAAAAAATATCATTATGTATATAAACCTATATGTATGTTACCGAGAAAGACCGAAATTGGAGAATGTCGACTTTCACCGGTGAATGTCAACAAACACCAAATACGTCGGTGAAAGATCGAATATTTCATTACATTCTTGCACATTCGGATCCTCACCGGTGGATGTCGACAATCACAGATATGCTCTGGTGGATGCCGATATTATGTCTGGTGGTGTTGCTATTGCTTAATCATCTAATCATTATTAGTTTTAAATAAAAAATTACATAAAACATTGTTTGAAATAATTAAGTAAGTATGGATGGTTAATTGGATAAAATACATGAATTTAAACCTTATTTGTGCAGAAATAAATAAATAAAATTAGAGAAGTTTTATTTGTAATTTAATAGTTGTAAATTTAGCAAGTTTTTTATTACTAGTATTTTCCTTTCTCATTTTGAATGCACTGTGCGTTTTAAGTTCTTAATCATTCCTTTCAGAAAGAGAGGCGAAAAATTTATCGCGACTGAATTACGGAAAAGAAAATATGAATATCGGACATGTTCAACATTCACCATTAATGCATGGTGCATGTCGACATTGAGCGGGGTAAGTCAGAAATAAGGGTATTTAGCAAATATTTCGGACATGCAACAAGCTACTATGTGTTTGCTGACATTCACCGGTGAAAGTCGACATTCTCCAGACTTCGGTCTTTCGGTAACATATTATATATATATATATATATATATATATATATATATATATATATATATATATATATATATATATATATAGTATAGAATTATAGAGACCGATAGAGAAGTCTCGTGATTGTTTCAAACCGGTTTAAACTGGCTAGAGACTTAAATTAACTAAGACAAATAATGATTTAAAAATAATAATGTCCTCACATGATTAACTTGAAATTTGCGATCGTAAATTTCATTTTGTTATATTTGTTTTCGTTTAGGGTAAATAAATATTTTATTTCATTTTTATTTAATTTTTGAAAGGCAATATTATTTTTCTTGTAGAAATGTTATAATGTGATTTGTGCCATTGGTATATTATTTAATTCATAATATAGTCTGCTGGCACATTGGAATTGTTTCATTGAAATTTCTCCTGAAAAAATATACTAAATTTTTTTTAACCAATTTTCCTAAATTATTTGCTACTATTCAAAATACATTTCTTTGTAAAAAAATGATGCATTTAAGGGTTAAAACTTCTAAAGTTTTTAATGCAAAAATTAGCTTACTAAATCCGATAAGAATCATTATAAAGAAAATAAATGATCAAGTAAATAATCTGTCAGGCAGATGGCGCTACAGTACTGAGCAGAAGTCAAATTTCTTTTGGATGCAGAATGGTTGCGGCATAGCAGGAAGTGGCAAATTATTTATTAATAAATCATACTAAGTTATTGAAATTTCCTTCTTTATTACTTATCAATTATTTAAATTGATATGAATTGTTTCTTAGAATAGAAGAATATAAACTTGTTCTGAAATATTTGTTTGTCCATGGTCTAGCATGCATTTAAGAGTTAAAACGAATTAATTACGAATTTAGCTACCGATTTATACGGGATTATATAATATTCTCAAACGTTTTAAAACACAAAAAGACTGAAAAAGAATCATACGCCTCTCATTTATTATTAATAAATAAGATGAACAGAATTTTTTAATAAGTTGATAATGTCCAAGGTTTCCATGTTGGTTTTAAAACATATTTGGAAAATAAATTAATTCTGGAGATCAAGAACAGGCATTTACGTATGGAGAATTTCTATTACTTATGTTTGTAAAAGACACTAAACGTTGTATTCAGATAATATACATTCAGGAATTTTATATCTTTTAACCCTTTGCAGTCCAAAAAATAATTAGATGCAAAATTATTCACCTAATACAAAGAATTGTTTATTGCTATGAAAAATAAATATACACAATTCTTTTAAGTTGAATTTCTTTGAAAAATCAATCTACATCTCTTGACCATTATGTAGATATTTTTAACAATTAAATTTGAAAAATAAACAAATTAAACGTCAAAATGATGCACAATCTTGAATGATGAGTCAGATGAACCATTGGTGTGCAAAGGGTTAAAATATTATGATAATTCTCTCTTAAAACTTTGTCAAGTAGAAATTGACAAAATACTTTAAAAAATTTGAAATTTCTACTTCAAGAATTTGTGGGAATGTTCGATGATTTGCTGCAGTAGCAATGTAGATCATCTAAGCAATGAACCGCATATAAAGGTTTTACATAACTGATAAGGTAGAACTCAATGAGGACTAAATCTGGGCTAAAGTTGGAAATTAAAAACATCCCAAGAGAACTGTTGTAAAATTTCTTCAGTACACTTAGTAGAATGCGATCGAGTGCCATCTTAAAATAAGACTATATCCAAGTTTATTTTGCATCAAACATTTATTTTGATGGATGGCCTGTGTATATAAACACTGTATAATTTAGGATGAATCGAAAATATCGTAAAATAGTTAGCGCACGAAGATCGTATTATGTCATAAATACATATCTGGTGAGATTTTTAATTGCAAGAATTCACTTTCAATTGTTCTAGCGGACAAATTAAGATTATCACAGCCTTCTAAGCAGTAACTAATGAACAGTTTTATACATTGCCCTAGGATTAATAGTAATATCTTCGCATTTTCTTATAATTATCAAAACAGAATTTAACTAATTAATTATTCGTGTAGTTGACTTCATGATTTTGTTGAATGATCGTGATGGCAATGTTAGTAATAACTTTAAAGGATCTGTTAGTATTAAATTTTTACTTTTTATTGTAGAATTAAATGAAAAAGATCAAGAAGCTTCCTAAACCCCCCTGTGGCGCTATCTTCATAAGCCAGATTGCTTCTATGAAACACAAGTATACTTTTATATTGTCGTTATGTTGCTCGGCTATATACCCTAGTGTCACGGGTCCGTATCACGACCTTCAATTGCCACATTGGTGACCTTGATCCCGCAACCTCGTGCAACTGTCATGGTGCCATCTACCCGCAATAGAGACACTTCACGCAGCAAGCAAAACAAACCCGTCAAACTCACTTGGTGCATCAACGCAGTCATGAGCTTGCCATAACGCTTGGCGCTTTAAAATTCATTCGCCTCCCCGCCTACTAACTGGTGAAGGAGTAATGTGACACTAGCTTCATAAACCAGATAGAATCTACGATACTGAAGTATACTTTTCTCTGGTGGTTATGTTACTTGGCTACAGGCACTAGCGTCGCGGGGTCGTACCTCGAGTTTCAATTTTCAAACAACTTTTAAGATAGAAATAAATGATAATTTTATTACTTGAAATAAGATATCTTAGTAATTTATACATTTAATACTGCACGTGTTCGAGAGACATTTCAAAAGCAATATTTTACGATACAATTCCTACGGAGGAAACAAAGTTCTCTCGGGGCAGTCACTGCAGCTAATTTGCTAATTTTTATTTCCCAGGAAAGTGCATAATCCTTATCTATGTTGTAAAGGGTTCCACTTTCTAACAAATTGTATTTTCGAGATGCATCGCAAAATAAAAATTTGACTGAGTCCCAAACCTCAACAACTAGAACGATTTTACCAAATAACCCTCTATCTGCCTATCTCAATTTCTGAGGGTTTGGCAATCAATCCATTTCTATTGCATCCCCCTCTCCCTCTTTTTTTGCAGTTTAGGTATGTTTATTTGGTACTGACGTATTAGACCATCGATCCACCAAAAACGTGCTAACCACGCCAAATAGAATTTTGGTGGCAAAAATTCTTTAATGCTTTTGAATACGTGGAACACCAATTTTGGCGTGTAAGCGATCTATTGGCGACCGTTTTTTGATTTGGAGTAAATGATAGACGGCTTAATACTTAAATACCGTTTATTTTTACGATTATAGATTTTAATTATATCATATTATCATGCAACATATAGAATCAAATCATTTTGTTTTAAAATATATTTTAAATTTCTTAACATCGCGTTTAAATTAATTATTTGACAGTTTTTCAAACTTGGTTTTAAAAAAACTGCTTTTTAAAGTAAATTTGTCACATTTGAAAACTGGTTTTCTGGAACGTCTGAATATTCCTCTTTAAAAAAACAAACAAACAAATATTTTGAATTTTATCGCTTGGGACCAATTTGTCCATCAGCTGAAGGCTTACGGCGACGAGATTGACAAGTAAAGGTATATTCGAACTTTTATTAAATGTACTGAAAAATTCTATCTTTGAAATAAGTTTAAAATTATTATATGCCTTATAAGAACGAATTGAAGATGGAAATAGTATTGGAACGCGTTTTCTGTATTTTCAAAATCTGCAAAACATTTCTAATTCAGCGAAGAAATCTAGTGTACTTTCTTTAGAAAAAACCGAAATTACTAAGTATCTGGAAAAATATTGTCTAGAATATTTCCAAATTTTTATGTGTAAACCGATTCTGGTGCAGAGCAGATGGGAGAAGCTACTCATGAGAGTAATGCTTTTTTAAAAAGAAGCCGTGGAAGAATCAATTCATAATTTTTTTTCAAGACCCCGAAAAAAAACTTACAAATCTAAGGACAGTGAAAGCTGAATTTTTTTTATTTGAGACAACGAACAAAATAAAAACAACAGACACCATAGATTCGTTATTTGATACCATAAAAACTAAAAAACTAAGTTCAGTAGCTAGTGAACGAATATTTTCAAATTCAAGCAATATTGTTAAAATAAGAAGATTTAGCCACGATTATGTTTTTGAAACTCCTATAATCTTAGAAAAAATAAAAATTAAAAAAAAATAATATAAATATTTATCGAAATTTTTGTTTCTGTTTTCGTTGCTTTGTGTTGTAAGTAATATGCATATACAATTCTTAATTTTTTAATACATTTTAACTTTGACTTTGATATTGATTTCATTTTGTGTTATTTTATATAAATTAAATTAAATTTTTCCCCCTATTCAATTTTTACAAAAATTCGAAAAACAGTTAAAACCGGTTTTTTGTAAATATTGAATTCGAAAACTGGTTTTTTTAAAAGTCGGTTTTTGTATAAACCCTATTTAAAACAGTGATTTAAAAAAAATACTTAGTTAAAGGGTTAATTTTGACGCTTTCCTTACTAGTTAAACGATAGGAATTTTTATGTTTATCATTCAAGTACAATTTAAAATATTTCTTTTTTTTCGTTAAGATATATTTCATAAACTTTGCTTTATAATAAACTTTGCTTAACTAAATTAATAATATTAATGTCGTATGCGAAATTGACCATTATTGTATAGCTATAGCTTTTAAATTATACTCATAAATATTTGGGAGTTAGGTTCTATTTCCCCTAAATGGGTTTAATATTCTCTCCCTTATTCTAGTTTCTTTAACAAACTGCGTCTGCCTTAATAGTAACTGTAATAGTAACCTACATATCCCATTGTGAATTCACACAATAACGAAAGAAAAATTACCCAGTTCCGAAATAATTTACGATTACTCCTCTGTAAACTTTGAATGCCAAAACATTCAAATATATCACGAAGCGAGTATGCATAGCTTTGTCGTGCCATTCATTCCAAACGCAATCGCATAAACCGAAACAATTTCATTTACGCATCGAGACGAAATTCAATAACTTGCCTGTGGCTTTCCTATTCTGTCGTTTTCACATTCGAAATTACTTTTGCACGGGGGAAAGTCATTTTCAGCCCTTTGCCAAACGATTCTACGACGCCAGATATATCTATCCCTGAATGAAGGGGGACTTCTCATCGCGGAACTTGATTGTTTCTGTTTCAAAACGCAGTTGTTTACTTTTGTTGGTTCCGACAACTCCCGAATCGCCCCGAATGGGAGTTTCGAGTGAAATGCGACTCCGAGAGGTCTCATTGATGGAGCTGAAATTCGGGGGTTGGGGTGGGGGGTCGAGAGTGTTGAATGGAAACCGTATCTGGAAATGAACATGCGTCATTGGGAGAGATTTTACAGGGCGATGAATTATTAGAATTATTGTTTTAGGATATGACAGCATTTTACACAGCATAGCCGTCATTTTTACTAAGATAACTGACTATGTATTGGAGATCAGGAATTTAAAGAAGTATACTTAAAGGAGATACGAAGCTCTAATAGAAATAACAATGTTTTAAAAAAATTATTCATGCATTATTTTTCATTATTTCAAGCATTATATTTTATTCATTATTTTTAGCATACTATTAATTATATTGCTACGCTTTTAGCGTAGCGGGTTCGGATTGAATGGACTTTACTTAAAGACATAACAAACAAATTTATTTACAGCTATTTACAGGATAACTTCATAAAGGAAAACTTCAGATAAAAAAAAACAATCCAGCAGTCAACAGTCACTAACAGCGTAAATGCAAGCCTTACGCACATTAAACACAGAATGCAAAATCGTATAGCACAGCAAACAGTAAATCGCAGCGAGCTCAATAATACAACGTTAACAGAAAACGTAAACACAGCTCACTAATAAGCAAGAAAAGAGATCCGCTAGTCCAGCGAAACACTTCCCTTCTGAGAGGAATTGCAGATTGCTGCAACCCGTCCCTTATATAGTCGAGTGAGCGAGCACGCGAAGCTTCGGAAAACACCACGAGTGATCCAGCGGCAACCAGACTATTCCTTTCACCAAACCAACCCGACTGGCACCAAGCTCTTCGTCAACCGTCACCAATCGCTCTCTCCTTCCGCCCGCTTTCGCGACGTTCACCTTCTTGTAACAATATGCATGCGATAGCTCTAAAATGTATTTACCAGCATGGATTTAAACGAATACAACAATTAAGACAATAAAATCTATTACCTGAAAATATATTAAATCATTTTAAAAAGGTTATTAAAATTAGGTTTTTTTTTCAGAAACAAAATTGATATCAAGTAAAGCCAATTTTTTAGATTTTAAAGTGGCATAATTTTTTTCCCGTGATGATATTGACCAAAAAATGTTAAAATTTTAGTAATTTTCATATTTTTTTATTAAAATTTCTACTAAAGTTAAAATAATTTCTTATTTATATTAAAATTTCAATTAAAGTTAAAAAAGTTTCTTATTTTTTATTAAAATTTCAATTAAAGTTAAAATAGTTTCTTATTTTTTATTAAAATTTCAATTAAAGTTAAAATAATTTCTTGTTTTTATTAACATTTCAATGAAAGTTAAAATAATTTTTTAGTTTTATTGAAATTTCAATTAAAGTAAAAAAATTCTTATTTTTTATTAAAATTTCTATTTAAGATAATTTCTTATTTTTATTAAAATTTCGACTTCAATCAAAATAATATTTTTTTATTTTTATTAAAATTAAAAAATAATTTCTTATTCAGTACCTACTACCCAAGAAGTAACTATGAGCAAATATGATAGTTATAGATCCAACAATATATTTAAAAGAGTGTTTTGAACAATACTTGTATTATACTTAGAATATTACACTATCACGTTCTTTCGTTGATTTAGTATGGAAGTTTAAAGACGGGTGTCAGCTCAGGTGTCATCATCGTTACCTTAGCGTGGCTCAAAATTACAAGTTTCGTCCCGAAATAACTCTATCGTTCTTTTAAATGAGGTGTTAATATAATAAATACATAAAAAAAATAATGCTTGTTAAAATTTTTAGATAGTGTAAATATCTAAAAACATTATATTATAAAGATGAACTGTAAATCCACAAAGAGAAGCAACTTGTTAGTTTGTGTAGTATGTCTGTTTTCTAGAAGCCCAAAAATTACTAGTTTGAAAATTTCTGCTTTAAATGACAGCATTATAATTAATATTTTTTATCACCTTTATGCCTTAATTTAATGGGGTGTATGAGGCGCTAGCTTCATAAGCCAGATAACATCTACGATACCGAAGTCGATTTTTGTATTGTGGTCATGTTGCTCGGCTATTGGCCCTAGCGTCGCAGGTTCGAATCGCGATCTTCATCCGGTACATTGATGACCTTGGCAACGTCACCTCCTGCAACATCTACTCGCAGCAAAAACAAAGCTGTCAGACTCACTTGACGCAAGAAAGCAGCAACTCGACGTAACGTTTGACACTTTAAAAAAATCGTTCGTTTCTTCGCCGACTCACTGGTGGAGGAGTATTATGGGGCGAACTTCATAAGTCAAATAACATCTACGATACCGAAGTATACTTTTAGTACTGTGATCATTTACTCGGCTATTGGCTCTAGCATCGCGGGTTCGTATCGCAACTTTCAATCGGTACATGTGTACATGTATAAAATTATAACTGTTTTGAATCTTTTCATATGAAGTGGAATTAATAGAATCACAAAAAGTAAACAACAGGATAATACAGATGATGATGGATAGTTCACAATCTTGGCTTGTAATGTATGAATGTGTTGTATTAAATTGTAACTAATTGATACTGTTGTCATAAAATGGATGAAATGAATAAAAATAAAAATAGCCTCAATAACTTGGATGAACTTTAGTTAAACCAGATAACCAAAGCAATAAATAATTGATTTTTATTTTTAATTTTTATGGGCAACTGACTTTTTTGATTGATAACTTAGGATGAAGTAATATATGGTAAATTAAGTCGTCTAATAAGGCAAAAATTTTGTCTATAAAAGTTATCAATAAATTTTCGATAAATCAGAATCTAATTATTCGGAAAGCTGAATATGAACTCCATTGAAATTAGTCTAAATCCTTGGTTTAATCTCTGATTCAAGGGAAAAAATTAAAAGAAAAAAATGGCAGCAGTACAATTAAGGCAATTATGCTATAAATCTTTCTAAGAAGTTGAAAAATAATTTATATAAATATCCAAAACTGTAACATTGATAGGAAAAAAAAATGTTATGTTATTTTTATTTTAATTTAAAAAAAAGCTTCTAAAATTTCTTAAAATTTTAGATTGAAAATTTGAAACTCGTATCTATTATTATAACTAATTGATATCTACTGTATAGGGTTTATAGCATTGCTTGCACAGAAAGTAAAATTTCATGTTTTTAAAAGGTTTTTTCATTTTATATTTTAGGATGTAAATTAAACCTTATTTATAAATCTTTACTGAAAATTTACGGAGAGAAAACGCTTGTTTGCAGTTTCTGAGCTTTACAGAATTAGAATATTTTTTTCTACCATCAGAACTTCAATCAGAGGTTAAAAATTATAATTATATTTATTATTTGCAACTTAATGTTCAATGTTAATTAATCAGTTAATTGTATCGATTTCTTAGAAAAATCTGTACCTTAATTGTCAAAAACATATAACATATAAATATAACGAATAATTTACGTATTTTCAAACAATATTTAAAGATTCATTAATACTGTTTCTATGAAATAAGATAACACTATAAGAACAAAACAAAAATCTTGACGATTTAAAGAAACTTTGAAGAAATAAATTATGTTTAAGTGGACGTTAAAATTTACTTTATAATACATTATTTTAAAATCCAAACCGTAAAATTCAACCATAATGATGGAATCACAACAAAGAAAAGAATTATTATTTTACTTTCTTTCTCTATTAAAAAACAAATCTTAATGAATTTAACACCTTAACGATCGAATAATTTTCCAGAAAACGGTCATAAAAATGTCTATTTTTAATTTAGGAAAAATATATAAAAATAAGTGTACGAACAACAAATGCATTCAATTTTTAATTTTCGATATTTTTTAGATTGAAATTTTAAAAAATTAAAATTTTACGAAAAGCCAACATTAGACTTATTTTGACTGATTATTGGTTCTCCAACAAGCAGCGAAAATAAAAAAAAACGTCTTTTAAACATCAAAAGAGAATTTTATTAATCTTACGTATAATATAAATAAAGATTAATTAATTTTTCTACTGTGATAAATTTCAAAGCCTGAGATACTGAGACCAATGTCACAATTTGGAATGTAGTACCGAGTGTCCTTTCTGCATCTCTTATTGTTTTCGTCTCTTCTGGAACAACCACCTTTGCACTCCATGTTGAACACAATATTAAAAAATATATATTTTAACACAGAACAGGAAACACACGTATTCAACTTGGTCACGTGTAACGAAGTAACTGGGTGGGCTCTGGGCTAAGATTTCAAAAATACATATCACAAATACACATATTCGATTAGTTCTACCACCTGGTTGAAAATAATCTACAATTACATTTAAAATAGATTATTACTGCCATCTGGTGTATAAAAGGAGAAATAAAATGACTAAAAGTACTATCATCAAAAGTAACATTATACTTCAAAAAGTATCATCAAATTGTCATTGCTAAAAGCAATATTATTATTTTTCTATTAACATTTGCCTAATTATGTGTACCCTACGCTTTTCCACAAAATATTCAGGTTCAGAATATCTGTGTGCAAACATACACACGCATATATGGGTATTTAGTCAACCGAAATAACCTAGCCAGCATCATCAATATCAATTGCATTTATCCATATTCAGTTCCATACGAATGCTGTATTTATTCGCATGGAAGAAAATACTCATATATTTTACTTAAATTTTTCCCTTTTAAATAAATTTTCGGAAGCATTTATCATTGTTGACAAGCTCTTTCCCGTCCGACTCGCATTTATTATGCATGAACTGTAGTCATTCTGGTACGAAAGAAAGAAAAACACTCTATCAATGAAAGAGAGGGGGAAAAAAAGAGGGAAAAGTTAAAAGAGGGATTTTTTTTTTCTTCCTCCGAGAAAGAATTCAAATTACGCATGTGGTTTTTCTCTTTCGTCGCTTTACTTATTACTGAAAGCGGAAATTGTAGTTTTTGGTTTGCGAACGTTAATCTGATTCTAATGATGAAGAAATGCTTTTTATATTTATAGAAAAAAGACTTGCCTCTAAGTGTTTGCTGTTCTTTGCGAATTAAAAGGGCATTCCGTCAAGATTATAAATGAAACCCATTGCTGAAATTGTCGCTTTTGAATGACGAAGTTTTATTTCTGGAAATAGTATTTACGCTCCTTGATGCAGATTCATTGATGTTTTATTCTCTCCAAAAATAACTAGAAATTCACGTGGTAAGCGTATATTTGCTCTCAAGAGCTTTTTCATTTAGTGTAATCAACTTATGGACAACTTTTGTTGTATAATAAAGTAATATTGCAGTTAAGTGTCTTATCTTACTGTGTATAAAATATTCATTTATTGAAGTAGGAGAAAAAATCTATTTGAGTTCTAATTTAAGCTTAATTAATTAAAAATCTAACTTAAATTTGTTTTAGTTTATGGCAAATTAATGCATTTCTCTATAAAGTTTGAAGAGCTGCTAAGAAAATAGAATAAAAAGTATTTTGAATGAATAAAATTGTTCCAGTTAGAGATGACACAAAATCTAGCTTTGGAAGTAGACATTATAAAAAATATTATTATGTATTTAAGAATATTATCTACAGAAATAAGAGCATAGAATTAAAATATTTAAATAATATTAGCTACATATGTTCGAGAATTCGAAGAAGATAACAGATTTCTAATTTTAACGAAAGAATTTGACAATAGATTTTGTTAGATATGTTAGTTATTTCTCTGGCATAAAACTTTGTTGGAAGAACTCAATTTGAGAATTGTTGTCTAAATTTTGTTTGCTCAAGTATTATTTTTTAAAAAGAAATTTAAAAACTATCTAAAAGAGTGAGCATATTTTATATAAATAAATATAAAGTATCAAATCAGGCATGAAAAAAATTGTAAATACGATTTCTGACCAAACTGGTGTTGTTACTATAAAATAAGCACGTTTTTAAATCTAGAAAGTGTTTTTTTTTTAAAAAATAAGTTTATTAAATATTTTTTCCCCAGTTCTACATCGCCTTTGATATTTTGTTCCATTTCTTTATATGAAACAATTGAAAAGGAATAACATTTTATATCATAAATAATCATAAAATATGGATAAAATGTATAAATTATACCTAATTTTTATTTAATAAAATTTTAAAGGGAAATTATGGATTTCTACAAGTTGTTTATAAATTTCAAAAAATTAAATATACTTTAAATCACTAATTTAGTGTAAATTGCAGAGAAAAAAAAGTCCTTTTAAATGCATGAACGTATAGAACTTGAAAAGTATATGGTTCTTATACAATAAATAAAAACTGAGAAATTTGAAAGTTTGAATACTTGTTACTAAGCATGTTTACAATTTAATTAAAGTGATTTTAAATGCAAACAGGAGATTACAACAGATCTGAAGTCCTATTGTGCTTCTTGCCTATCTGTTGTTTAACGAGTTCAACCGTATAATCAAGCCATCATCAAACTTGAAGAACTCTGGTGGAAAAGAATCCACTCTCAAGAACTAAGATAAGATAACTAAGAATTCTCAGAAAGCGAATAAATTCTTTTTTTTACTAATTAGCATCAATATTACAATGAACTCAAAACATGGATCACCCTCTCTAACAGTTGATCGCATTACTTTTTTATTATATTTTGGTCTTCCTTTTTTTCCTATTGAATTATTTTATGTTTTTTTAATATACTACGTCTGTATAATGCCCAAGAATGCTTTGTCATACTCTCAATACCCAGTAATCTTTTTTCTTCTTTTTCTCCTTGTTATATCTTTAATGATGTTGAGTATTTATATTTCCTCCAGTTTATATAGTGTGTCTATACTATTTTGGCCGATGTGGATTGCCCTAGGACAGAATTCCCAACGTTCTGGTTTGTAGCCGAGTAACATGACCACAATATACAGAAGTAATTACTTGTATACGGCAGATGCTATCTGGGTTATGAAAATGTCATTACATACTCTCCCCACAAGTGAGTCGGTAGTTAGACGAGAGACACAATTATTACAAGCTTATGGCTAGTGTGTGTGTAAGTTGATGAGGATGTTGACTATTGTTTTTTAATGCTCCTTACGATTCTGCTTCCGCTAGAGGGCGTCACAACAGCTGTAAGATGGTTGCTTATTCTTGGTCGTTGGTCACCATTTTGGTAAATGCGGATTGCCCTAGGATCGAATTCCCTACGTTAGGGTTTGTAGCCGAGTAACATGACCACAATACAGAAGTAATTACTTGTGTACTGTAAATGTTATCTGGCTTATGGGCTTTCATCAAACTGTAGCAATATTGCTATTAGACTGTAAATCCAAAAGATTTTGCAAATATTCACTGTAGCGACACTTGTAGCGATTGAAGGTCGCGGTACGAACCTGCGACGTTTAGGCCTGTAGCCGAGTATCATACCGATCAAGCAAAAGGGATCCTTCAGCTCGAAGGATATTATACGGCTTATAAGGCTGGCGCTACAACACTCATTCAAGAAAACTTTTAGGGTTTAAATTTCATTGTCCGGCTTGACACTTTAAACAATTCGATAGCAAGGGAATGTTACGGGTCATGCATACCATGTATACTCAATCGATTTCTAATTCCACCTCCAAGGGTGGGGATACAGGGATGTTAATATTCCATAAAAAGGAACAAATCCAATAACTAACGGAAATTTTTGGATTCAGCATGTCAGTAACTTTCACATGGAATAAAAATTGGTGAAAATTAGTCTAGTAGACGCAGAACTTTATCAAAGTTTCTTTTTAATTTAGAGGATTATTATGAAGTCGAATTACGTCGAAATTGAGGAGGGTGGGTGTGGCACGAAATATACAATTTATGACTATTTAAGTGTCATGAGCTTTTATATAAAATAAAAATTGGTGAGATAGATTTACTTGTTAGGGATAGTCACTTGTTAGGAAAAAAAATGAATTTGTTACTTTTCATCAATTATTTTGAATATATAGATTATATTTCGTTCAAAAGTTTAAAAAAAGCCATCTTTTGAAAAATCTATACACAAAATTACAAAATTAGTAACACAAAATACTTCATTTAGGTACTCGCTTGCTGTTCTTCACCAACTATTTTGAATTGATAGATTATATTTTGTTAAAAGATCGTGAGAAAAATATGCCATCCTTTGGAAATTATGTACAAAAACAGCATACTTTGTAAAAATACTATGTAAATTCTCGTAAACAAATGAAATATAATGAAAATCAGATAAAATCAAATCTCAAGTTCAAATATAATCAGGAAAATTACGACATTCGGTATTCGAAGTTTCTCATTTCATTTTATCTCCCGACAACAAGAGATGCCAAGTAATTAAGTTCAAGTAAGATAAGATAAACTAAGTCATTTTTCAAACTAATGAAAAATTTGCAACTAGCGTTAGGTAATTGCTGATATGCAAAGAATGATTAAAGTGAGGTTATATATGTCTCACATGTACATTTAAATAGAAGCAGAGGCATTTTAAATTTTCCTTTCATCGCCTTTTCGATTAAGAAGTAATTTAAAAATAATTCTATCACATATTCTAAAAAAGAAATCATCTTAGTTTTTAGCGTTACTTCAGAATTTTTTTCAGCGAATGGTTACTTAAATTACTTTTATAAAGTTTCCAACAGTGAAAAAATATCGCCTGCACCATAAAGAAGAAAGAATTTTCGATGTATTTTTTTTACTTCGAATATCGTCTGTAATTAAAATATATTTATCACAGTACGACTTAATAAAAGAAACTTATCAGGATTGACGCTTTGAAGAATGATGGAATGCTGGGAATTTTATTTATTCTTTACATTACTTCAAAAAATAAGTGTCTTTCTTTTAATTTTTGCTCGAATGAGTAGAAATTTGGGCCGAGAGAAAAAAAATTGTATAGATGCTTTGCAGTCTAATAAAGAAATTAATAGACTGGGACAAAAAAATAAATTTAAAAACCAAAAGAAAAGATTCCATTAAGCTAAGTAAAAAAAATCGTTTTCTTGAAAAATGTAGATAAAAAAATGACTTTAAAAGAGCACTTGCGAGCTGTTTTTGTTCTTTCATTAATCCGCCACATTTTCGAGTCTATTAAATTCATGATCCTGAAGTATTCTGTCTTGGATTGCAAATTAAAATTCAATTGAAAGTCATAATGGGATATCCAAACAAATTACACACAAAAAAATCAATTGTTTTTGCAAAAGGAAATCTTTGTTTTTACATCTTTACATATTTTTTTTTCTTCAAATGAAATCAGCAGCACTGAAGCTTAGATGTCATGATTTTCAAAAGCTCAGAATAAAAGAAAGATTGTTTTTTATTCTTTTATTGGAGAAATACGAGGTTTTATGAATTATGTCGATTCTTACTTTGGAAGATACCAAGTAAAAGACATTTTTTTTCAAACTGTATACTTATGAAGCAGTAAATTAGTTTTAAAATAAAATAAAAGAATAGAAATTAGTGACAATTACTTATTGAAATATTTCAAAGTCATTAACAAGAGCAATATCAATAGATAAAAAGTAAACATTAAATTATAACTAAAAATAATAATATATTCATGAGTACGTACGCATTATACCGTCTTCGCCAACGATGGCCAACAGTTTAGTTACTCATTGGCGACAGATTCAAATTTGGCGATAAAGATCAACTGATTACACCATGGCCGGATTGCCATAATTGGTAGTTTAGCAACACATTGGTGAAGACTTCAAATTTGGTGATAAAGTTGGAAGGTATAATACGTAAGTACCTTTTCATGTTCGAAAAAGACTTTGCTAAATCACGAAAAAGCCGTTTATATTTGTAATAATTGACTGAATCATTGAATATAATATTATTGAAGTTAGAAAATATCAAAAACTGAAGAGAAATTAAATAAAATTTTATATAACTGATTTTTTCCGATATGGAAGTAGAAAATACTTATTTTAATAATATTCATCAAATAAGTTTCTGTAAGAAGTAGAAATATTAAAAAAAATTGAGGTTTCTTTTTGCTAAACTAATATTTACAAAAGTAATCAATCAACAGAATTTACTCATAAAAATTTGTCAATATAAGAAGTTTAATTTTTTATACAGAATATTAAAAGAATGATAGTTTTTAGAAATATTCTCCACAAGATTCTTACATAAGATGGCACACCTTTGAAAATAATTCTAGAATTTTCTGGATAGTATTCAAATATGATTTCAAAATTGTTTTCTGACTATTAATAATAGTATGAAAAAAATTCAAGTGAAGAGATCAAACACAAATAAAAATAACTGATAATAGAAAATTCAAAGTATGGTGAAGAAAGATTTTTTTTCAGTTATTTCAATAAAATAGAAAAAGAGAAAATTCTACACCCATTTCATTCTAGTTAAAAGAGAATTTAATTTGAGTTTGAAATATTCAAGTGATAATTTAATGAATCAAAGAATTACTTATGTATTTTACAATAAATATTTCAAAAACTCAATTTCTTGGAACTTTATCTCATTGATTTAAATTCTAAAAATTAAAAAAACAAGACTTAAAATATTTCAATATCTAAAGAATATCAATTTCTTGACAATTAACTTTTGTAGTGATTTTATAAGAAATATTATTCTTGTATTAGCAAAGCAAAAATAAAAATCGTCTGCGCTCATGAATATTTTATTTGAAGAATCTATTTTAAAGCTATAGAGAAAATTTTTCTGCTCACAAAACGGTAAAAAATTCTTTCGCTGTTTCATAAAAAGCTGTGAAGTACATTGATGGTGTTAAGAAGAAAATTAATTGATTTGAAGTATATCACAAAATATGCGCATTCGAATTATATTTTCTTACTAAAATTGAAAAAAAAATCCTTTTATTATTCCGAATTCGAATTTCAAAAGTTCTTTTTAATTTCCATTTTATTATTAAGATTTAATAACAATTTTTTTTCTGATTCTATTTTTGTCACAAAATGAACAATTAATTTTCTTATAAAGGAACATTAAATTAGTTTCGCAGGAAGTTTTATAAAATCTTTCATGTTTACTTAAAATATTATTTGATAAAAATGCTTTTTTCCTACAAAAAAGTTGATGGGAATCCATGCAAACTAATTCAAATTAAAGACGGTACAATGTCTTATAATAGACCCTTTATATAAAGGCATTGAAACTCAATAATAATCTTATAAAATAAATATCTTATTTAAAAAATTTCCTTATTCTCATTCATCATTTATTTATAATAATAAATTTGATTTTCGACGTCACAAATCCTTTTACTTTATCTTTTACACTTTTATAGAAATCTACACTTTATCTACACTTTTTATGGAAAATAATTAAGTAATTGAAAAAGAGTTTTCAGTCATATTTTTATTTTAATATCAATATATTATTTTTCGTAGAATACCTTTGCAATTTTTTTTCGGTTTTCAACAGTTTGCATTTTTAGGGACTTTCGTTAAAATATTTGATAAAACACTCTTCACTAACAGTAATGTTAGAAAAAATATCATGTGCCTATTGAAAGAAAAATAATAAAAGAAAAGCATGTTTTTATGATTTCTATTCATTTCAAAACGGTGCCTTAGTCTTAAAGTAAACTATCCTATTATTTAAAAGAATAATTTTTCTGAAGATTTATAAATTGTTTTTAGAATTTTTTTTTTTAATATTTGAGAAATAAATTTATTATTCGATGATAAAATAGTGAATTAGATTTTTTAAAAAGTTTTTCAAAGTATTTAAAAAGAGGGATAATCTTTTCTAGGGTCTACGATTCCTAAAAGAATTTGGTTTTAGTGAAAAATTAATTAAATCTTTTGAAAATTAACGATGGTCTTTATAAATTTGAATCCAAACATTGAAATGTTAAACGCATTTAAGTTTACAGCCATCTAAACATCACATCGATTCACACACACATACACACGTATGTGTGTATGTGTGTCTTTAATGATATCTCTTAATATAATTTAAGCCTTAATTCCCTGACTTTTATCTTACTATTTTAAGGAGTTACTATTTAAAGAATTTAGAATGAGTTTAGCTCATGTTAACTTCATTCTAAAACGTTCTCTTATTTCCTTATCCAATTTCAACTTTTTATTTAATTAATCCTATACGCGCTTTATAAAACTTCTGATTTCAGCATTTTCTCAAGCTTCAAGTAAAGGGATAAAAATCCCTAATGTTTATAATATTCTGTTAAAAATACCTGAGATTCCTTTGCCTAAATCGATACATGCGAAAAAAAAAAATTCCTATTAAAATCTCATAGTTAGTCACATCGAAGGGATTTTTTTTGTCTCTTCTATTCTTGAGTCGCGATGTAAACTGACGTGTTTCTTACCACTTATTCTTTATACGTAACTTGTGCCTCCTATGATGAAGTTAATAAAACAAAGGTTTGAAATTTAATTTTGAAAGCTTTTTCTATTGTGTCACGTAACTGTTAAACACACACACACACACACACACACACACACACACACACACACACACA
>JAOUZG010040955.1:3986709-4022398 GCA_026289955.1 Argiope argentata | reverse complement strand
CACACACACACACACACACACACACACACACACACACACACACACACTTCATCTTTCAGGAAAATATTACAATCCACGAAAGAAATTTCTAATAAATACACATTCACAAAATAGCTCCTTTAATATATTGCTGGTTAGCAGCCATTTATTATCCATACAAAATATTCCAAATTCATTTGCAGAAACGTCAGTAAAAACTGAAATATTAACTATCCAGCATATATTTATGGATACTTTCAATTGTAACCCTCAGACACCGTGACAAAACGCCACAATCTATATCTTAAAATGACCCCTTTCAAATACTTGCGATTCGACGATGTCGCTATGGTCCAATAACTCAGAAGCCATCGCTTGTCGTATGTAGCGCATTATGAGACCTTAATTAAACCCATAAAAAACTAACGGGAGGTCTGACTAGACTCATAACATTCATAAGACTCCTAATCCTGGCTTTATTAAATAAAGAAAGGGTGGTATTAAAAACAAACCCCCAAGAAAAGGGGCAGGGTTGCCATCTTTTGCCGGATCTCTAACTCTCCTTCCGGATTTCTTGACCGGATATTAAGAGTTCTGGATATAGAGGAAAAAGGGATACCAGGAAAAATGGATGGGAACGTTGATGTATCTTATCATCGGAATGGATAGGAGGAGGGGAAGTCTAGGGGGGAGGACCCTTGCTGATGAAATGAAAGTGTTCCACAAGGAAGGGTGGTGCCCTCTAGAGTTTTTTTATGTTTTGAAAGAAGAAACGAAGACTTGATTTAGTGAGGTGAAGCAGAAGAAATAAAATTCATGTTCCTGTTAGGGCACTCGTTTTTTTACCGTACTTGAAAATATACGAAAGGTGTTTGATTTTGTGTACAGGTGGTGTTTTATTTACTTTACACCGACAAAGAAGCTTTGATTCAATCTAGGGAGAACTTCTTTTTCTGGAATAAAAGTTGATCTAATTTTGGAGGATAAAAAGAGGAATGAATTGATCTGTATAAAAAAAGAAAGAGTTTTTTTAGTGAATAATTTTGATTATTCACTAAAAAAACTCTTTCTTTTTTTCATGTTATTTATATATTTTTCTTTTCTTTTTGGTGAAATTGCTATTTGTATGGTTAATGTATATAATCTACAAATTCGCTTTAATTTTCTTATCAACTGATCCATTTTGTGTTAAATCATACGCTTTTTTAAGACTTTAAGATTAAAATTAAGATAATTTTATTTATCAAAAATAATATTTGAGATATTCTTTTCAAATATATTTCTAAATTCGAAACATATAAAGTTATTTATAAAAGATTCAGAAAAAATGTAAGTTATCTATAAAATATATTATGATTAAACAAGATAAATTTTTGGAGTTTTATAGAATTTCTTTTAGTTTTAAAGAAACGAACCTTTTACTAATAAAAGAGAAAAACAAATAAAATTTTCTGACTAATGAAAATTAAAAATATTATTAAAAAAGCCAATCATTAAATAATATTTTAAATTGGTTATTATCTCCAAAAATGTCCACATTCTTCAAACCAAAGTCAAATTCTGGAAACATTTTTCATATCAAATAGAAGTTTGTTTGATTTGTTCTTATCACTTTAACTGTGAAACTACAGATAAAGAGTTTGATACAGCAATTTGGAAGAATACATGCATTCTCCATTAGGATCGGTTAGTGGCGTAGAAAGAATAAGTGGCACCTAGGGATTCATATATTTTTCAATTCCCCAGCCATCATAAAATATGAATGGAGCCTGGGGCATAATAATACATTTCCCCTTTTCACTAGATTTTTACTTTAAAATCCGAGGTAAACACAACGTCGTAACTCCACAGTACCTCTTTAGAGTTGCATCCAGTAATCTGGGACTTCATCTTGTCCCCCGACGTATCAATGGGACTTACTTGTTTATAAAAAGTTGAACAGGAGATAGAAATCGATTATTATTATTATTTAAATCAAATGTGGGAAGATAAGGATTTTCATTAATAGTCTTCCATCATAAAATCCTACGTTATATTGTATTTGTTTTCGGATGCACACTGTTATACTTTTGATTTCTGTAAGTACTCTATTTATTTCGGTTGTATTTAAATATCTATGCATCGTGCGGAATAAAGCATTGTTATTCGTTGCAGAGATTATTGGATCTCACAATTCTATCCTTTGGGATGGATTTTCTATAACAATACGTAGAGAGATATCGAGATTTTTAAATATTTCGAAGCAGAATGAATTTCTAATCAAGCTTTTAGAACAAATATTTCTTTTATTGCTTGATTAATTTATGAAGGCAGGATTTCAGTTTTTTTATAATTATAAATTGAAGTAAGTAGAATTTCAGTTTTATTATCATGTAAGAACATGATGTTGTTTCTCAGATGAGATTTTTGGCGTCAAAAAAAATTATTAGGTGAAAAATAAAAACTCTATTATCTGCATGAGCATCTCAAAAAATCAGCTTTTAATAACGCCTTGCCATCACATTTTCAAAAGTACTGATTAAAAAAATATGTTAATGATTAAAGTAAATAAAAGCTAGAAAAATGTTATTTTGAGCACGTGATTATATGAAATTAAATGAAATAAATAGGAAATGTGATATTTTTTAAAACAGTAAATGCGAGACAAAGTCTTTTTGGGATCGTTTGCAATACTAAAGTGACTCATTCAATGAAACCATTAAAATGAATAAAAATATAATTGAACTTGTACGAGCACTTGGTGCTTGGCCGATCAAGAAATGCTGTTCTGGCGTGATACAACGAAATGTGCATTACAGATTTCCTTTTAATCTTTTATATAATTATAAATTGAGCATTTTATGCCGTAAAATGGATTAGACGAAAAAAAAAATTCGAAATCCATTTTATACCTCAATGGCGCTTATAGTGACATTAATTTCGTGTTGAGAAAATAAAGTTTTATTACTTTTTTAATGATTTTAATTTATAGAGAGAAATTTATGGTGCAGAAATTAGGGTTTTGCCCTTTGAAAGCTCTTATCGATTGTTTAGAACGGTAACAAAGGGGAATATTTTATACCCATGTTATAGAATATTTAGTTGCTTATGGTTCGAGAAGTTTGGAATGAAAAATTTAAAACATATTCGAATTTTCAATCCAACATATCACATCACGGATATTTAGAATTGTTTTATCAATATTTATTTTAAAAAAATCCGCTTTTTTATTTAAATGATTTTTTTATATAGCATTTTTTAAGAGTTTCTAAGCATAAATTCCTTGTACATCCAAAATTTTATTTAAACATATTTAACATCTATAGTATAGATACTTATAAATTTATAGTGAAATAAAAATTTGATAGGCTTAAAACTACTTATTTACTTTAAGTAAACGCGTTAACATAATGTAATATGACATACCAAATTTGTTATGGGAATTTGTGTCGACTAGAGCAATTTTTTTCTCTCAAATTTCTGATGTGTCAAAAACACAAATTTGATTTTTGGAATTCTATTAATTGCAAGCCAGAGATCAATCGCCAAATAATTCGCCGAGAAAAGATTCAGTAAAAAGGCTAAATTCATGCCAAAAGCTAACATCTCGTAACTGTTGTAAGTAGTTCCATATAAGACGTTCTTTGGTATGAAAAGTTCATTAAAGAGTTGGCAAAAATGTTTTGGTGAAACCACTCTAGCTGGTTGAAGATGTAACTCATATGGTATGGTTTAAACACTATAAGAATTATCATGATAAAAAGCTCTCTATTTTTATTCAATTCCTACTATTAGCTCACATTGCCCATAAATATATAAATATATCTTGCTCAAATTTTCAGGTCTCAGGGGTCCATACCCTTAGAAGCTACTTCAGCTTTCCCTCTGTTGTAAAGCAGATCACGAGAACAAGAACAATTGTAATTATTTAATAAAAAGTAACTAAAATAAAAATTTTCCAAACTCTCTAAATTTTTCCTACTAACCTAAGTACTAATTGAATAATTTTTTTTATATTACTTGTTTCTACTTCAAGTTAAATGTGAACATTTCACCTTAGACTGAAATAATTAAATATAAAAAAACTGAGACATTAAATTAAAACTGTATCTTTATTTTTCTCTTTTGCAATGTATATACTTCCCCTATTATAGCGAGAGTCAGTCAGCCCAGATGCTCAGTCCCTTATCGACGTTATTAAGAACAATGATTTACGATTTCCTGCTCACTCTCAGGTACTCATGGATATCTTTTAATTTTCTCGCCTCATTAGCTGAACTGTCTATTTATTTAGACTCGATTGGCTCAACCCCCCTCCATCACACTCTTAACGAGAGGAGGCTTCTTTGGGCTCATTTTTAACGAACCAATACGAGCTCGGTAATATAAATGGATTGATTTCATTACCCGTGCTCAGTAAAAATGAGGAGCATTCGTTTGATGTGTGGGTGTGTCGTTGGAAAGACATTCAGCACCTTCAGAGGAGTAAGATGTTTTATGTTAAAGATTTTACTTGTCAAAGAATTTCTATCTTTAAAGTTTAAAGATATTTTGATAAAATTTAGATTCTAGAAGTTTTAAAGCTTGGAAAAGCATTATATCTTTTAAAATCTACATATTCCGCACATATGTACTTGTATGTAAACGTATTTTAGCAGATTGTAAGGTACTTACGAGCTAAGCCGTCAATCTTTATCGCCAAATTTGAAGGCGTCGACAACGAGTTGTTAAACCGCCAATAATGGCAATCAACCGTCATTATTTCAAAAATTCTTCAAGCCTTAACTGTCGTCCGCCATTTTGTTGGTTTCGCAGAAGATTGTTAAGTGCTTTTTCTGTTCTTGGTCATTAACGGCCTAATACGTAAGCACCACCAAGGAATTTGACGACCGTTGGTACGGTCGACTGTCTGATATGTAAGTACCAACTGTAGTTGTGTAGCTGGAGGGAATATACTTTAAATTTTATAAAACTTGTTGCAATTGCATTATTCTATATTCTCTTTTGGATAACAGAAGACGATGCCTGATTACTTACGCATCCATAGTGCATTGCGATTATAATTAGAATAAGATGAGATGCTGTTCTGTTGAGATCTGCGCGCGTAAATCATGTCTTGTTTTTAATATTTTTTGTGAAATGTGATAATTAAAAATTGTTCTTTAAAGCATACGTCCTCTTGCTTAAACTACACAGATTATAATTATCTTCATTCAACCACACTGGACATTGGACTTCCATTTATTTCATTCAGGAGGCATATTAAGTTCAAAAAGCGATGAGAAAATTGACATACATTCACATCTCGATACTACAGCAGAAGAGCAAAAGAGAGCGAAGGAAAGATTAATTTTTCCCTGAGTGATCTTATAATGAGAATTTTATAGGGATTTCTTTGACATGTAAGGATTCGGGATAGGGAAATTTAGGCAACTTTAAAAGAATATGGTGAAAATTAAGGATTTTTATCCCTTTACTCGGAGCTTGTTAAAATGTTGAGAGTGTTGTTTTATAGAGAGCACAAAGCCTTAATTAATTTAAAATTCCATCCAGAAATATGAGAACATTTTAGAATGAAGTTAATATGGGGGAAAATTGCGATATATATATATATATATATATATATATATATATATATATATATATATCGTTAGTCTTAATTTTACAAATAACCATATTAATAAAAGAGTTGAATTTGAAATTTTTTTATGAAATCTGTCCTTGTGTATTCTCTAATCGTAAAAGAATAAAAGACCTGTATCGTAAGAAATATTAAGATTGAAATAATAAATAAAAAGTTAGAAATAATGCCAAGACACCATTTTATTTTAGTGGCGACATATTTTTCCTTGCAAGAAAATTTATCTACTTCGGTTGATTTCTATTGCTGAGCATTGATTTATTTCTATAATTTACAATACTAATTATAGGAAGCTAAAATACATACTTAAAACTATCATAAAGTGTCAATACACACAGATTTACGAGAATTTCAAAACGAATAAGCAATTAAAATATTCTTAACGATACGGAAGTATCCGATGGAAAATTCTTGAAGATTTTCTATGCAACAAGATTGAATCGTCTGAGAGTAATTTGCATGCTTTCCGATTCTTTTGAATTCAAGTCATTCCTATTTAACTCATTCAAAAATATACAAAACATAGAAAATATAAAAGTTGAGATAGCAATATTTCTTGCTTTATTCACCATGCTAATTAAAGGATATATTTATAGCATACCGTAACTTATGAAGTGTGAACGTATTCATCTTCTCCCTTCATTGGATGGCAGAAAAGGAATAATGAATACATTGATTATGCCTGTTTTCGTCTAGCGGTTCTTAAGATGTTTGGGAATTAGATCAAATTATGGGCTTATTCAAGAAAGTAAGTCACCGAAGATGGTAAATGAATAGAGTTTGAATTACTTATTAAATTACTCTTTAAATGCACGTAGTTTTCGAAAGATATCTGAAATGAGTTCATTTAAAAGAGATATTTCTTAAGATTTAAATAACAGGAATATTCCAAAGTTGTTTTCTAAGTTGGTTTTCTATGTTTTCTCTTTGAAACATCCCAATGTAAGGATATAAAGATCAAGAAAAGGATAGATATTATTAATTACTTGATTAATCAATCTGTATCTCTAGAGTCTATGGAAAAGGTATTTTTCTTGAATTCATAAATACATTCAATTATCTTAAATTACATGCTTTAAATAAATGTAACTAATCATCTTTAGAATTATAATAAATACAAGGCTGTTCATAAAGGACATACTCTTACCTGATGCCGTAAAACAGTAACAATTTAAGCCCTTGACAAAAGTCACATAGGCATGTGTGTCAAGCAACTGGTCAATTGAAATGGTGGTATTTGCAATAAAGAAGGCTTTTTCTCTTCTGAAAATTTAGCAAAACAGAATCTGCAATTGTTATGCAATGTTTTTTGATTACAATTCGAAAAAAAAGTTCCAGTTAGAAAATATATCTATCAATGGAACGAAAAATTTAATATTACAGGCTGCTTGTACAAAAACGTATGTATTCTGGACGACTGACTGTACATCAAGAAATCACTATTTAGAGAAGCCACGAAAAATCAGCGCAGAGAGTGAATCTTGAGATGCAGATTTCTCAGACAATCGTAGGGAAAATTTTGAGAAGGAAGCTGAAAATGTTTCTGTAAGAAGTGCAGGTGTTGCAAAATCTAAATGACTTTGACACACAAAAACGATCTGAATTTAGTGCCGATCTGCAGCACCGTTTAAAAAACGATGTTTCTGCCACTCACTTAGTTTTTATTGATAAAGCAACATTTTACATGAATGGGAAGGGGGACATCACAAATTCCCTTTTGGAGAAGAGAGAATTACAAATTTATGGTAAAACATATGCAATATTCCAATTTGTTCTATGGAATTTCGAGAAAGAAAGTGTACGACCCTTTATAAGAGGTCATATATAGCAGATTTGTGACTATCTCTAACAAAACTTAAAATACAATGATGAGCCAGAAAAACTAGTATAGCAGGTCGTATGCAAATAATGGAAATGTTCGACCAATCAGCGTTGCACGATGCGGTCGAGAGTGCGTTTATAAGACAACAGATGTCTGAGGAGACTATTACATCGATTCTTGCTGTTATAATGGCAAGTTATCAATGTTTAAGTGATTTTTAATGGTGACTAAGGGATGACACACGAGAGAGGGAGAATAGCTTTTCCAAAGTAGAGATGAAATTTGGATTTTTGCTCCCGACCATTTCTAGGGTGTACCACGAATACCAGGTTTCTGGTAATACTTTAAATATATGACAGAGGCATAGTTTGAATTAAATTGTATTACACTTTCCCATTTTCTCTGATGATGGACTTTTAGATAACAAGGTAAACAAAAAGTACCGGAATATCAAGAGGAGAAAATCAGAATTTAAAAAAAATCAGATTTTAAAAACAAGTCTAAGGGAGTTTGCAAATTCACGGTCCTAATGCAAGAATCACTATTGGTAGAAATACACAATAATGATTTTTTTCTTATTATTTTCGAAATATCATTTATTTTCGAACAATGAGACTTTCAAAATTGCTGGATCAGATTACCAATTTAAAAAATGAAATAATGGAAAATTTAACTTACCAGTCAATTTTAATTAATTAGATTGATAGAAGTAAAATGTAACAAGCAAAAATTTGAAAAAATTAAACATATTTAAATTAAAACAACATTGTCATAGAAATAAATCATTTCAATAGGAATAAAATTTAATAATTTAAATTAATAGGAATAAATGCTAATAGGAATAAAATTTAATAAGAAAATTAATCTTTAGTTATATTTGAAATTATTTCTTTAACCATATTTTAAGAGATCTTTTTGTAAATTCTCCAAACAATTTTTTCAGCCAAAAATTATGATTTACTATTTACAAGAATACAATTATAAAATTATGAAATATAATAATTAAAATAAGTGTTTATAATAATTCAAAATGTTATTTTTATTTGTATTAAATGTAAAATAAGAGAAGATTTTATTAAAATTATTTTCCTTTTAAGGCAGAATAAATATTTGTTTTTAATTATGAATTAAAAAAATATTTTAAGAATGAAAAATATATCTTGGTTAATAAAACTTGAATTTTGAAAATGAATATTCTTATTAAGCTCTTTTTAATTTTATTTGTACACTCTGTAATTTATTATTACACTTTTTTTGTAAAAAGATAACAAATAAGAATAATTGCTTACTTGAAGCTATTAGGATGAGAAACAAACAGCTAATTAAGGCAACATATAAATTCTTGAAAATATTTGAACGTTCTTGGCAACGAAAGTATAGTAACATACAAAAAAATGGGTCAACAATCCTTTTTAGATAATATAATACATGGAAATTAATTACAAGCTAATTAAGAACCATTTATTCAATGAATGAAATAAATAAGCGATTTTTCAGGTAATTAAATTAATTATGGAAGATTGTCAGGCATCAAAACTTAGCTTTTTTTAATGATAAATGAAGAAAGTATAATGTGTATTAATTAGTTCTTTAGGAATTAATTCTCACGTTAGCAGAAGAAGGAATATAATAAAAATATGAAGTAATTTGGTTTAATGTTGCATTAGATTATAAAAGTTATCAGATGACTACATTTAGAAACCTATGAATGAATTATGTTAATTAATTTGAAAAATAATATATATTTTGATAAAATTCTGAGCTTTTAACTTTTGCAAACATTAAATATGACGCTTTGATAATTTATTAAGTTGGAATATTATAAACTGCGGAAATACATTTAGGATTTTGAGATATTAAGATCAAAAATAATATTACTTGCAAATAATCTCCTAAATTAAAATTTTTTATCGTTTGGCATACTACGTGATATTGATATTTTGATGTTGGGCTACAGGAAATGAAGTTATAAAAAATGTTATCATAATTTTGGTTTAGTTAACAAAACTAGACATCAAATATATACCTGTAGTTTATAATAACAATTTATCGTTTCTGTTAATTATATTAATTATTAACGAAAAAGGCTTGAATTTGCACCTAATGTTATTTTGTTACAAGCGGGTGAGCGCTGCGGAAGCGGACCAAAGGAGAAAGGATTGGAGACGGTTGACGAGGAGCTTCGCACCAGCCGAGTTGATTTGGAGAGGGGAATATTCGGGTAGCTCCCTGATCGTTCACGGTGCGTAGCGTTGCTCTTGGGGCGCTCGCTCGCTGGGCTATATAAGGGACGGGTTACCGCATTTTAGCAGTTCCTCTCGGAAGAGAAGCGACTCATTGTAGCGAGCTGATTACTTTTCTCGCTTTTTATTAGTGAGCTGTGTTTATGTCTGCTGTTTACGTTGTATGATTGAGCCAGCTGTGATTTACTGTTTGCTGTGTTATACGATAGCTGTTTTGAAGTCTGTGTTTATTGTGCTAAGACTTGTATTTGCGCTGTTAGTGGCTGTTGATTGATTTTATCTGAAGTTTTCCTTTCTCAAGTCATCCTGTAATTACCTGCAAATAAATTTGTTTGTGCTGTCCTCAAGTATCTATTCAATCTGAATGTGCTACGCTAAAAAAGTAACAGCATGTTTTAAAGTTATTGTGTTATTATTTATGAATACAAACACTTTATTTATTGTATTTTGTAAGGAATGAAAATATTTTTTTTACACATGTATGGGAATGCGTCGACGAATTGAACACAATTTTGTGATATGTCTAGCGAAAAAACAAGTGGATTCAGTTTTCGATTGTTGATCATTTCTAGCTGCTGAAGTTTGTATTTTTTTGAAGACAATATAAAGACTGTTTCACCTTAAGTATATAGATAATTTTTTTAAAAAATTAAGAATGCTCAATTTTTAGCTGAAATTAAAACAAGATTAATAAAACAGGTTTAAACCCCAATGAGCAGAACTGATATTGTTATTTAACTAAATTATTCCAATTTCGTATGTGTTTTTGTTACGCATATTATATGGTTAATCTGCGCAATGTTTACGCCTAAATTATTTAAAGTTTATCTTTCTAGTTGAATTACAACTGCTTGGGATAGATCTTGCCATTTGGAAAGTTTATTAGATTGCCAAGAAGCCATTCGAGCCAATAGATTACTAATTTGACCAATTTGGCCAGACCAACCCGAGAAGACTTGATTATCTATAGGTTGAACAGGCATAGATTTCAATTGAATTTTGGTTGCCTGATATTGAAAATGGGACTCGGCCATCATGGCCTTTGTGCAACAGTTACGAAGAGTACATAATTTGTTTTTCAATTTTCCTGTAAATAAATCTGTCTTTCTTGATATTCATTTTATAATTTATATGAAAAGTTCTACTAAACGACTACAATATTATAGCTGATCCAACAAAATAATACATTTTTAGAGAAAATACAATTCTGTATATAGTTAATGAAATTAAAAAAAAAATAATCTAAACCTTGAACCAGTATTTTCAAAAAGCAATTAGGTGTTTTCTTTGAACTGGAAGTCATTTATCTCAATCTTATATCTACTGTACTTATTCTGAACTTGGAAATAGTAGGTTCATCAACAAATTCTCATCTCAGTAGAGGTTAGATGAGACCGATATCAGGGGTAAAATTGATATTGGGGTCAGATTGGGATGCTTTAATAAATAATTGGACACTAGATGAGATATATGAAAAGGCCTAATATGGCCTCCCCCCTCTAATAGATAATGTTTGAAATAGATGAAACATACTTTGACTTATCGATCATATGTTTCTGTTCGGTTTTTCTAAAGAAAAATGATATTTCATTTACATTTGGAAAATATTTTAAAAGTTTCTGCACTTTTTGGAAGCAGTAGTACGATCTTCTGCATTTAGATAATTTGATTGAACATTAATAGAATAATTGTTGTTGTTGTTACTTATGGCACTAGCCATGGACAAGGCCCGCTGATACATCAGTAGATTTTAAGCCGAAGATATGCGTCTCTTGTGCCATCTAGGGCCAAGAGTACGACTTAGCTACACACACGCCATAACCCTTTTTAGGGGTCAGACTTCGTTCATGTATATTCATTCCTTCAACTCGGATAGTAATTTAGACCTGGAACAGAGAACGATCACCTCTGCCCCAGTACCCCAGTGGTATTACTCTCGACATGGAGAACTTTGTGGCTAAGGTAGATTTAATGAGCGCCAGCCGCCACACACTCGGGGAATCTTTTGGCCGGTGAGTTTCGAACTCGTAACCTAAGGAGTGTGAGTCCAACGCTCTACCAACCAGGCTATCCTGGCCCAAAGAAATACATAAAAGGGATTTATGAAAAGTAGCATAAAATATATTTCAATGGCATTTTTAAAAATTATTCATTATTTTATATTACTAACGACAGGTAAATATTTATTGCAATTTATATGCAGTTGCTATCAACAAAATGATTTTTAGTAAAAGTCACAAGCTTAAACTAATTCACTATTGAATATTCACTTCACCATTTGATTGAGTGAGTATACACATAATCATCGACCATGTTCTGAACTTAATAGATAATTGATGCAAAAATCCACCTTAAAAGCGATTAATCGAGGTAATGTAAACATTATATTTAGATAAACCTTATTAAAGCATCTGTCTGCGGAAGTACCAGGCGAAATTGAATTCCATTGATTTCAAAAGTTCTGTGTTTGATTTATTTCGAGACAGAATAAGTTAGTGGATCTGAAATTGTTTACTCAAGTAAGTGAAAAGTTATATAAATTGGAGTGCCTTAGCAGTTCAATAAGGACGCACAATGTATTTTCAGCTTTTAATATCGAATGCCAATTTGTTGCTATTGAATTTTAGATTTATTGTAATTTTTTTTAAGTTTGTGATTCTATTAAAAATAAATGTAAATATTTACAGAAATTGGTTTTAAGTTTTCAATTTGTATTACCATCTATAGTTTATATTCTTCATTAAAAATAAATATATCGATATTATTGCTACCTATTTGATATTTGTTATAATGCAATTAGTAATGAAAAAAATCCTTTGTAAACAATTTTCATTATTTTTAAAATAATTGGTAAATCAAAGCAATCAGTCCCATCTCTCCAATCGCTTGTATGATTTGACTAATTTTTATTTTATGTAAAAACACGGGATCCTAAATATATCACCAACAGATATCTATTAACCATCAGTTTTAAAATATATTTTTCAGAGATATATTTAAAAAAATTCGTTCAGTATTCGTATGCAATTTAAATAATCTTTTTTGTTTCATCAATAGTTTAATTTCTGATTTTCTTTCATTGGTGAAAAACAAAGAAGGAAAGTTTCGTATATCATCTGCTCTGCTTGCATAAAGAAGACGACTACCCTGCAAAAAGTAACCAGCAATTAAAAAAACAGATAACCAGAAAGTTATAGTTTTAAATGTCAGTGCGATGCCATGGAGCTTCATTCCATTTAGAAGATTCAAATTCACACTTAATAAAATAGGTTTATGTCGATTGAAACAAAAATAAATTTACTTACATCTATTGAAACTTTATACTTAACTCTATCAGTACTAAAATGCCCCAAACGCTCGTTCATAGAATTTCCGGCATCCGCCCGATGGATATGATTGCAAATTTCTTCCCCTATTTATTAAGTTAGATTAATTGAATTGGTAGATATGGATTTCTCTTTGTTAGTTAGTGACGCTTGCTTAAATGTGTTTGGCGGATAGGTAGGGGTTCTGAGCACTCTCACTGGGTATCCTAGCATATATTTATTTAATAGATCTCAACTAAATGAGATTATCTTTTTATAACAGCCGCTTAAGAGCATCGAGTGTCACCGCATTTAGGGAAAGTGAGGACATTTTTCTTATCTCTGATGGAGAAACTTGTATATTCTAGTATTTCTAAGGGCTTAAATTTGAATGATCTTAGGAACCAGATGAATTAAGAGTGTTATAGGAATCCTAAATATTAAATTATACATAAGAGAATAAATGGAAATGAAATCATTTTACAATTGCCAACGAACAAGCTAATCGTGAAAAGTGTTTGTTTAAAAATAAATAAAAATCTAACAAATAATGACCGGAAATGATTTTCCAAAGTAGTAACATAAAAAGAGAGGACACTGTTTTAGAAGCATATATAAGTATTCTATAGAATGGTAAGGTAATATCAAAAGTCATTCCGAGTGAGAAAGTTAACTTGTAATGACTTAGAAAAGAACATTTTTCGGTCATTCAGAAAAACGGTCCTTCCCACGTGTAACATCTTCTATGAGACGAATGAAACAATTTTTCCCATTGTAGCACAACTCGCCAATTTTTGTCTCCAAAGATCAGTAAAATCTCATAAAATGTGCCCCGAGGAATTACGAGATTTCATATCCTGTCGCCAATGGATCTCCGGGGCAATTTTTTGCGATTTCTGCGACTTTCTACAACATTTAAGGATGGACCTTCCTTCCTTTGTTATACCGCTGAGGCAGAGTGTGTTTCTACGAATTGTATTTAAAAGAGACATTTTCAGTAGTCATTTTTATTTCACTCTACTAAAGAATATTATATTTATAAAAAAAACTATATTTAAAAAAATCTTTATTTTCCCTGAAATGCAGGTAAAGATCATAGAAAATTTAGACAAAAATAAAAATTCTTAGGGTTTATTTGCAGGAAATATAATCATATGGAATATATCATAAATTCATTTCTTAAAACCTCCCGCAGAAACAGCAGCAGATTTAAGCCGAAAGGAGCGTCTCTTGTTTTTGAAATAGCGCCAACTAGGGCCAATAGTACTACTTAGCTACACGCTCACCACATTTGCTTGCACAGACCCTTTCTACAGGGGGCACAGTCACACATTTCACAGATTACACACAGAACAACAACTATGCCCAAACCGAAACTCCTAGAACACGAGGAAGATGCGCTACCTCTGTGCCAGAAAGCCGGCAAAAATAATATGTTAGGCGCTTGATAATCATAACCACTAACTGGCTGCTCCAACCCGCCGAAAGGCACAAGCAAAAATTGGAATAATCGAATCGTTCGAACAGCAACTCTGGTAGGAACTATAGTTGAGTCCTAGGGGCCATCACCGCCCACGGTACAACCCTACCATAAGGAAGTACGTCCTATCATCGATGGAAAGAGCTATACCTTCACCTTTTCGTGTACCCAGAAGGGTGAGAAGAACCAACTATCGTGCCAGGAGTTTCTGATTCGTAATTACGAGATATCCCCCCCCTCCAGAACGTTATTTGATAAATTATATTTGTATAAAAATCTGAGTTGCATAAAATATTATCAATTTAAATAACTGTTTATATTTATGTTTCATACTGACACAAATGACAACACAAATTGAAAAAGTCTATTTAAAATAAGAATAATCATATTTCTTATATATCGGAAAAATGAGTTTAATAGTATTCTAAGAATCCTCATTTATGAATAAGACATTGCTAACTTTAGTTGAATTATTTTATTACACAATCCCATTCGGAACTGCATTCATTGTTCGAGATATTACACAACCGAGAATAAAGTATAATGAGTCTTTTAACTCAAAACGCAACTTTCTGTCAACATTTTCTTAAGCCGTAAAAGAGACGTTCTCCATTAACTAAAACTAGTCACATCTTTTAGAGGAGATCTTGAGATCAGAACTCCATACCAGACACGGATTATTATATGACAGTCATTACGCAAATGAGTCCGCCAACAATGCAAATTCCAAAAGCGCCACTTCTTCCTTTTCAAAACAGAACGGCTCTCTTCGAATCTCTACAAAATAACCGATTCAGACATGTAGGAACGGAGTCTCGCCTGAATTTCGGCCAATCTTTCTATCCGTAACCATCCATCTTGTTCTTAATGCCCACTATGGCGTCCCGGATGAAAATCCGGAGCCACTGTGACTAGAAGTGGTTTCCATTTGTCCGGTTTTGTCCTCTTTTGAAAAAGAAAGAAAGAAAGAAAGAAAAAAGATCGAGGTCACCCTGCTGATCGATCAGAGTTTTATCGCCACTTTTCTTTGATCGGTTCCACTTGAAAAATGAGGCTGAACTGTTTAACTCACAGAAATGAATCCGAGTGATTTGAGGAAGGGATGAAAGGGTTTTTTTCCGTGAAAGGTTCACAAATCAAAAAGTTATCCGAGCGCATTCAGTGAGCTTACATAGGAGTTAAAATTGAGTCTGTTAGAAATTATATCTATTGTCCAGTTTTAATAGAAAGCGGAGTTTTATTTTGAAAAAGCAACATGATTTTTTTATTACTTAGTATTTATACATCATTATATCAATTGATCAAGATTGTAGGATTTAGATAAATAGAAATAAATTATAATAGTACCGGGTGTCCAAAAAGTTCACGTACTCCAAATTAAAAAAAAAAACATTTTCCATGACTTTTTTTTTCAAGTATATTTAATTTTGCCGTACGAGTAATGAAACCATGGACATGCTTGAAGCTTTTTTCGGTGATCGACTTATCTCAAAAAATATTTGGCCACCTCTATCCCCTGATCTGACCACCCCGAACTTTTTTCTGTGGGGATATTTAAAGGACAAAATTTATGAAGGGGATCCTCAAACAATAGATGATTTGAAAATAGATGGTTCGCAATTACCCAAAGGATACAAGAAATCACTCCTGGCATGTTAAAACGCGTTTCGAAAAACATGCGCAAACGAGTTCAATTTTGTCTCCAAGATAGGGTTGGACATTTTGAACATTTATTGTAAATGTAAGTTCAGTATTTTTTCCTTAGTTAAGTTAAAAGTGCTTTTTATCATTGGCATGAAAATAATTCTTTTTAAACCTATTGTTTTTGTAAAATAAATTCACAAATCATCAGTACGGGAAGTTTTTGGACACCCTGTATTTATGAAAAAAATAAGGCTCCACAAAAACAAATAATTATCATTTTCGATAGCATTTAACCTTTGTTTCTTGTACATATGTCTAATAAACATCCAAAATAAATTAATTACTGGCGTTTCTTAGCATTTGTAATTCCGATTGTCCATTGGCCAAGGTAAATAATTTAGGCTTTTATATTGATTTTATTTCATAAAGAAAAGTTTGAAATTATCCATTACGTAAATAAATGTTTCTTTTTCTGTTGGAAGAATATAAATTTTAATATTATTAAAGAACACTAATTCTGAATGAAAATGAATACTATTAAGAGACCCTTCTCCCAATCATATCAAATCCCAAAACTTTTATTTGAAATTGAAATATTATTATTCAATTAAATCTATTAAATTAGAATATTTCTACAAGCACCCAGACTTTTGTTTTTTTCGTCCCGATATTTTTACTGAGAAAATTAATTTTAGTAATACAGACAGAGCGAAACTTTTAATTTTTAACTTTTTAAAAATAAATTTTTAGTTATTTTACTCAAGATGTAATAAATGACTTTTTCCTGTTCAAAGTTTTTAGACTTTAACATTATATTAACACTATTAAAGAAAATTCATTCTGAATAAGAATGAATACTATGAGGAGACTACGCTGCTAATAATATCAGAATGGAAGAATATTTCTAAGAAAACTTGTTTTCAGCAGTCTAAGTAGTGCTAAAAATATTCATAATTTAAATTTTTTAAATCTGTTTTTAAAGGTTTTTTTATGCCCAAGATGTAATAAATGCTTTTTTATGAAGAAAAAATTTGAATGTTAATATTATTATATTCAATCTATCATTATGTTCAAAAATGAATACTTTGAATAGACTATGTCACATGTAATGATTAAATTTTTTTTCGAAAACATTAGTTCGAAATGGTAATATTATTATTCAATAAAATCTATTTGTGTTATAAATGACCATACTTTTATATTTATCTTTTAAAACAATATTTTTGTTAGGAAACTTGTTTTCAACAGTCTAGGTAGTACTAAAAATATTCATAATTTTAAATTTTTTATTTGTTTTTAAAGGTTTTTTTTTTGTATCCAAGATTAAAACGGTATTTTAAAAATAATTTGCTTTAGTTAGTCAAAAAAATTCTTTTAATGATAATGATTAAAAAGAAAACTTCTTGTCAAATAATTCCAATGTTTTAAATCGAGTATGGTATTGATATAAATAATTTGTTTTAGATAGTTATAAAAAATGCTTTCAATGATAAAAATTTAAAAAAATCTTTTTGTCAAATAATTTTTTAAAAAAGTATGAGGATAACAAAGAGAGCAATCTTAAAAAATCACTTTAAAAAATATTGAAAAGAACCTAAAAAATTCCACCTAAAGAAAAATCCTGAAACCTGAAATCGAAATATTATTCATTTCGTAGAAAACAAGAAATCTGAAAATATTTAATAAAAGATTTATTGATGTGTTAGAAAATGAAGAAAATAGGACGAACAAGTGGCTATCAAAGTTTTCTCTAGAATTTCAGCCCTTAATCATTCGATCCATCAAAAACATCTGGGTATTGAATTTATTCTGTAGAATTTTACAAAGAATAAAGATGCTGTTTTATGCTTTAAGAGTAAACATTTCAATGTATTGAAAAGTTCTTATTTTTATCACGAAAATGTCATAATAAAGATATATCTTTTCTTCGGTTTACGATGAATATCCGTATGAAAGAATTTAAAATCCTTTTTGTCATATTTATTTAAATAGGCTTAGCAAGAAAGAATTTAATCAAGTTCAAAACGGTCTCATTATGCACTTTTTTCAACGAAATATGTATATATAAAATTGCTTATTGATGTTTTGAAATGAAACAGTATTAGATGTCTACTCTTCTGTATCGATATAGATATTGAAATCGTTCCGTCTATATTAAATTGTTTATATTGAAACATTTACTCATTTTGTCTGTGCAAAATTTGCGAAAGTGTATTTTATATTATTTTGACTTTTATTCAATTCTTCACTTACAGGCAATCAAAATGATTTTATAAAGACAAAATGAAAATCATTTTAAGTAAGATACATACAATTCAATATTTTCTGTTCCATTTGCTAACTAAGTGCATTTTTACGAAAAGATTTAAATTGCTTTAATTCGTTGCACTATTTAATCCTTTAGATATATGTTGGTACTTACGTATTATACCGTCTTCGCCAACCGTTTAGTAACTCGGCGACAGATTTAAATTTGGCGATAAAGATAAACGGTTTAAACCATTGCCGGATTGCCATAATTAGCGGTTTAGCAAGTCATTGGCAAGAAATTCGAATTTGGCGATACGATTGGACGGTATAATACGTAAGTACAATATTCCGTTTGTTTTAATTATTCATAATCCTTGATAATGGTATATTATTAGTAGATAATTATTAATGTAAGGTATGTCTATCTACACAGACTTGTTTTCAGTTAATATTTCATATATGATTATCATAGGTTAATTTATAAAAAAAATTAAGAACCAAATTTTTTTTGTAGTAGTTTTGTATATTATACATATACATCAAAAGTAGCACACTTTTGATGTATATGTATAATATTAGAAGTAAACAATAAAGTTTTGTAATTCATAGAACTAAAAACTTTCAGAAGAACTCAAATCACAACTTATAATTAAAAACGAAACTTTTTGAATATACATCAAAGATACAGTACAGTATGTCCTTTAATTTTTTTGTCCTTAATCTACAATATGTCCTTTAATTTTGTTAATTTAATGTCCTTTAATTTTTTAGAATATTAAAGACGGAAGAAATAATTCTTTATTGTTTCTTGGGGAAAAATATGGATATGCTCTGCAGAATCGATCAATCACATTTCGTTGCAAAAAAGGAAGATTTTTTATAAAGCATTTAACTTTAGGAAAGGAAAAAAGAAGAGAGAATTACTATACTTTTTTAATGCAAAAATTTGAAAAGCAGTTGCATTATAGAATATTTCTGACATAACTATTTTCAATTTTAGCCATTAGCCATTTTTCAGCCTATATCAACCTTTTTCATTGAAATCTATATCAATGGAGAAAATTCGACCATGACGTAATGCATTATTCCGCCATATCTTTTTTACTCTTGTAGGTCACCATCAACACAACAAACATATTTTACGAGTTCTATAAAAAGAAGAAGATGCATGTTTTGAAGAAAACAAAATTCAAAGAGATTCTACATTGGAATAACTTGAAATCGTCTGTTGAAATATTTATAAACACGGTAAAACAACCATTTGCATTTTTATACACTACAGAAAAAGGAATGGCAATAGAATAACTATATAAAGTTTTTTTTCATGACGTGTTTTGATAAAAGATTGAGTGAATTCTTTTTTGTTTAAAATAGAAAAATTCTTCTAAAATAAACTGTCATAAAAATATATTTAGAGCGTAAATATTTTAAATAAAAATGTAATAATTTTTATAGTTCCATATTATAGTATAAAGAACTATTTAGAATTTACATATTTTTGATTATGTTAATTTAAAATTTTCAAAACGAATTACAATGTAATGCATAGTTAGATTATGACAAGAAACTAATTTTTTAATGCAGAAAAATGAAGAAAAATATGTTAACTGGATTTAATTTGTACTATATTAAACCCTCCGTTTTAAACATTTGTTAGGAACAAATTGCTTTATGGAGGTGTATTGAAATCCTTTTAACAGTAATATAAATTTAATTCTATTTTATAATTTAATACAAAAATAAGATATGTTAAATAAGAAATTAGTACAAATTTCTTTAGTGTTTAACATTTTCTGACAGACTAATATGTTTTCAGCAATCTATTCAAATAAAAAAAGGATTGATAAATGATTGATTGACGTTACTTTATAAAAGTTTTTCAAAGAAAATTTCTAGGCAAATGTATTATTTATAATATTTCAGGATGAAGAGTTTTCCATCTAAATATTCTACATTTTAATCATTAATATAAATTTATCCTTTTACACTTTTTGATTTTAACTCATAATTTTTTTTATATTTCTGATGAAGTATTTTAATTATTAATATTTTTGGATCTCTAGACGCAATGTGAAATATAGAATAATTTAAGTAATTCTTAAAAGACAAATAGAAAATTTGTGTTATTTTAACATTTAAAAACTTCGAGAAATGTTAATTTTTTTAAAGATGTCAATTCTTTTAAAATTCTCAAATTAGAAAAACATTAAATTAGATAAATTAAAACCCAATATTAATTGCAAAGAATTATTCGAAGCATTGAAAGGGTCCTGATGTTCTTGAAAATTAAGAAAATTAATCGCGTTATAGCTTTAACAAAGGAAAGGTTATTAGAACCAGAATAGAATCAATCTGCGTTTATATTCACAAGGTTTCTGTGCGATCATAAACACAAATAACATCTGTAATATTCTGATTAAATTACTGAAATGTCAGAATTTTCTTTCTACAATGTGAAGTTAAATTTCGCTTTATTTTTGTGTAATTCTAATTGATTATAATGTAAAATAAGTTACAACTATTAAATAAAAAATACTGAAAAAAAATAACATTTAGATATTCGCAAAATATCGTTTGGTTATAGGAAGCAAAGTTATTAATTTCGTAAATATGATGTCATCTCTGATGTTAAAAATTTTTTTTAATGATTGAGTTGTATTTCTTGATTTGAAATATTTTACAAATAGTCTAAAAAATGGGAAAGAAAAAAGTTTTTGGAGATTTCAAGGTTAGATGATAAAAATTTGTGTTCGAAATTTAAGTAGATATGAAACAATTTTTCTTACAGATAATTCTTTTTACATCCAAAAACACAAATTATGATTTAATCTTAATTTTGTATCGTTTGATGAACAAAAATTAACTAAGGAAATTTTATTATCGTATGCAATATTTCAATGATAAATAAAAGTATTTGATTTTTAAATTAAAAAATATAAAGATATAAAAAGTGTAATGATAATGTTGCCTTATCGAATATCTGTAATTTTCCTTTAAATGACTTTATAATTAAATATAATAAGTGAATTTAATTTTCGAGCAATCTGTAATTTTTTATTGTAAACACGAAGAAACAAAATATTTAATCTCTTAATCATTCTCTTTAACCTTTCTTAACAAAATATTTAATCTCTATTATACTTTTATTATATTAGATTGGGGGAAAAGAAATACATTATTATTTTACAGTCATATACCGAGAAAATAATGAACTTCTTTCCCTTATTTTTCATTTCTTTCCATATGGAATTTTTGAAATTAATGGAAAAAGAAATTAATTATTTTCTCGGCAGATGGCTGTAAAATAACAATGGATTTCTTTTTCCCCAACCTAATATTAAAATTTTAAAGAACTTATTTCCTCTTCGCATTTATTAGCACTATGAAAAAAGTTTAAAATTTGTTAAAACTCCCACTTACACGTCTTCATTTTTAAAAAAATCAAAATTTCAGAACAAAATATCAGATTATTCCATTGGTAAAATTGTTCACAAGCATTGAGACATCTTTCTTATTTTCCAGTTCACATAAAACATTTATAAATGCTGAATTGGATGTTAAAAATATTCTAGAAATATCTTTTCACAAAATAATGTGAAATTCTATTTAAAACCTATTCAAACCATGGCTGATTGTTCTGAGTTACAGCTGAACAGTTTTTCGTCGACTTATTGCATTTTCAGTCATGCAAAGATATGTTTCAAATGAAAGGTATTCAAGAATTTCTATGCAGAAACTTTTCAGAAGTTCAAACTCTTTTTTTTACTCTCTTAGAAAACTATTTCTAGATATTTTTTTCTCTTTTAGAGTAAAGCTATTTTTGTGCTTTTTCTCCAGCCACTGTTTGCTCTATAAAAACAGCATTTTTTCATTCACAGTTTGAAAGAAATATAAATCATACAAAAGTTATCAAAACTCTTCTTTTTCTTCAGGTTTTTCTATGCGAGAAAAAAGTTACAAAAAGTTTTGTTGATGGGGAATCTTTGCATGGCAAAAACGTTCTACTGCATAAATTCATTTTAACCCAGAACACTTGCTAATGAAATAGCTTCTTTTCATAAAAAAAGAAGAAAGGAGACAAAAAGTATTTCAATGAACTCCCTGTCTCGTACTATATGGAAAAAACTCTTTTGATAAGCATGAATAACATAACAGTATTCCAAGAAAATTTCTAATAAGAATTCAAATAAAAAGAAAATAATGAATTCAAAATGCTTTCAAATTGTATTTGAGACTAAAATTTGAATGTATTAAACAAAATTGAAAAGTAAAGAAGAAGTAAACTGTCTTTTCATCTAGAATAAGTTCTGTTTTTTTTCGTTTGCTTTACAATGGTATATCTTAATTCCAAAAATTCAACCGAAGTATTTAATATCAGGAGATCCTTTAATAAAATATATGTTGCAGGATTTAAGTTGTTTGTTATATACTTTCCATTTCTAGAAAAGATTTTGACTTTGATATGAAATTTCTTTAGAGGGTATAGAAAGGTTTTATGTCTCAGTGTCTCACTAATAGAAAGGTTTTATGTCTCAATTCTGTGGCCCTTCTGAATATTTGTTCATTATCATATGAGAACATGATGTTGTTTTTGTTAGAAGGTTTTGGTATTCCCGAAATTTGAAGACAAAAATATTCGTTTTTTCTTTGGTAGATAGCGAGTCACCTGACCCATGACATTTGGGGTTTGTTTTGCCAGTATTGTTTGAGATATTTAATTAAATTTACTATGAATTGCTTTTTGTTTGCCGTTTCTATGAAATGACATCCTATTCTAGTTTGTTTACGATTTCTTACTTTTAAATAACTAATCTCGAGCTCAGAGGATTTTCGTTTGGGTTTTTTTTTTTATTTGAGGGAAATCTCTGTTTTAACTATCGCAATTTTGAAAAACGCAAGTTATTTTTATTCTTTAATGATATTACAAGTGCATTCTTACTAATAGTATTTCTCGAAATACTATAAATATTAGAATATAATTTTAACATAAATCTGCATTAAGTTCATTGAATTTTACCACATATACAATAGCTTCTAGTAATAGTGAACTTTTCGTTGAAATTACCGCGTTTTTTAATCGTAAAATCGGTCGAGCTCCAAAACGTTGTTTGCCAGCTAGAAAAATTGAAAATGAAAGTTAAAAAAATTTTTCATTAGAGATAGAGAGAAGTTTCATAATTGTTTCAAACTAAAATTGGTTAATGACTTAAATTAATTAAGAAAAATAATCACTTAAAAATAATAATGTTCTCACAGGATGTCTTGAAATTTGCGACCGTAGATTTCATTTTTTACTTTGCATTATATGAAACTTTTGTTACATATGCCTGATTTTCCAAATTATGTAGACATACTTTGACAAACCATTTGACATGCCCAAATTTCCTCTCTTAAGCTGAATGAGTTTTTGAATTATTGTGTTAGCAGAGAACACATGTGATTTCATTTTTTTGGGTCTCGGAGAGCTCTGAAAGGCTGATTCACGAAAATATTGTCGAATATTTTTATGATTGCGATATTTTTCTATTGTATAATTATTATTGGCGTAAGTAAATAAGTGTGGAGGGTTTCCTGTATACTTCCCGCCCGGTATGAAATTATGAATTATGGATAAAGTCACGAAAGCAATGTATGGCCTTGATGAAAAAGCGTTTCGAAATATTGATCTTTAATAATTTTGCCATGGAACGCGGTTAATACACACGTATCCGAATAACGATTTTGAATTTTGGATGCCTTTTTTCTGTTCATTTGAATTAAAATTTTACTTAGAGCTTAAATAATGTTTTACTGTATTATTGAATTTAAATCATTATGTTATTATATAGATTATTATGATTATATATATTAAATCATTATGTTTTAATGTCATCTCATTTACGTATTTCCTACAGTGTAGACTGACAGACTGTAAGCACAATGGCGGATTTGATTCATATCTGTACTTTAGATATTAAATCTTTGCTTCAAATTTTATCTTCTAAGGATCTCTCTTTTTAGTAATTATTGAGTTATATTAGAATAATCAGACAGATAGACTTTATCTCAAAGGATTTTGTTGAACACTTGATAGACTTAAAAATTAAGGTGTGTACACAAAATTTCACTATCTATCTCAAAGCAGTATTGAGCTGTTTTGTGCACAAGCGGATAAACATATCTATATTAATAAAAATGCAACTCGAAATGCGTTGCTAAGCGCAAAATTGGAGAACGGCTCGACCGATTTGGCTAATTTTTTTAAAATATTTTCGTTAAGGCACGAGGATGGTTCTTATGGAGAGAAAAAATTATAAAACTGCGTGGAAAGTAGTTAAAAAGACACTTTTCTTACTTTCCCGCCAAAAATCTTCATTTCCTTCCCCCACACCAACTGAGTTAGATAGCAGGAAGTAATAAATTATGAATTGTTTAGAAAGAAATACGCGAAATCAGTTGGTTTTCATTTATAGATAACGGGATGTTTAAAAAAGAAAGAAAATAGTTGCTTTTATTATTAGTCGGTATGAATATTTAATCCATGCCTGCTCAAAATAAAGTCTGGGCAGGGAAAAAAAAGAATGAAAAGAAGTGTGCGTGTGTGTGTCACCATTATTTCCACTGTGAGAGGCATTTTCCAAGCTATTTTTAAACTTTCACATCTCTTGAAAACCAACTGTGTCTTTATTTATTTAGTGTGTTTACATTTATGAAAATTTGAATCTCATTATTCTATAAAAACGTAGAATTTTAGACCTTTCCCACCATTATTTAAGTAAAATATCAATTCCGGGACAATCATTGCTCGGATAGAAAGAGAAAGATAAGTAGTACAATGAACAGAACATCTGAAGAAAATAATACTATAAATGAATTATATGATTATCAAAATTGATTTGGTTTAAAAATATTTTGGTGAAAAGCCTGTTATGATACACAGCTACATAAAATATTATATGAAAATTTTAACGAACATTAATACTGGCAAACCGACTGGTCGCCAAAGGCGGCTAGTTTATAAATATAAGCTTTTAAAAATGGGAGAATTTTGAAACATGGAAATTGATCAAAATTTGGGCTCAAATTTTGATTACAGTTTTTTTTTCAATATTTTTTTAAAGAAAAGGTAAAAAATAGCCCACTTTATGGTTTTTATAATCATGCAAACGAAATTTTATTCAAAAAGTATCTAATACCGGAAGAATATGAAACATCCGATTGAGAAGCTTACCATTTGATCCATACATTTCCTTTCTAAAGGTTTGAATATTGATAAAAGCTTATTAATTAAAAAGCTTGAGCATTCAATCGTTTATATTTAAAATAAAATATCAATTTTTCTTCCTTTTCGCTTTTTGTGTTAAAAAAGATTGTTCTCCAAATCTGCATTTGTTGTCTACATCGATGTGTAATAGTTTTATTACTTTTTTAGCGTATTATCTTTAATCCTTTACTGAATGAATTAATAAAGCGTTGAAAAAAATGTTTCAAGGTGATAATAGCTTTATTTAATAAATGACATATTAATCATTGACATATTAAAAATAATTAAAAAGTTTTATATTTAAGTTTTTTTTATGGATTCATATATGGGCTCGCATATAGTATAGAAAACATGTGAAAAGCGGACATTTTTTTATCCGTCTAGAAAAATGAGTATATCGACACCATGAAAATATTTTTTTTGTCAAAAAGTACTTGCGTTTTATTCTGTTATCGTTTTTTTGAAGATGAATCACTCGGACTTCAATTCCGCTATTTCACCCGCTTGCAACAAAGTGAGGTTATTTCGAAATGTCATAAAATCATAAATGTTTTTACGTTTTATTATTGCTGAATATATATTCGATGGATTAAAATAGTTTGAAATATTTTATAATACTTAATTTGGAAATAAAATTGAATCAAAATTGCAATACCATATATAGGCCCATATAAGGCAAAGGTTTAAAATCTAAGTGGAATAGAATTGGCTATTTTTCTTCTGATTTTCAACAAGAATTGATACATAACATAAAGTAAAAGAAATGCTTTATTGATAAACCTAATTAAATAACCTTATTACTATAAAAAATATGCTAAACAAGAACATCAGTAGGAAGTTAATACTATAAGTCGAATGTCCTTCAATGTAAAATATAAATTTCCATATTATTCAAATACTCGGTTTAAAATATCATACTGGACTCGAAAGCAGTTCAAACAGAAGCAACTATCTGGCGTTTGTCCATAAATTGATTCAAATGTCGAAACGATTGAATTATAAATGGTTTGGATATGATGTATGACGAGTTTGTCAACTAACTGTGTCGGAACAAGTATTGCATGTCGTATATATTCTACGGAGAACGATATGCAACTCTGAATTTGATTCTGGTGAATCGTAAACATGGCTTGCTTGAAAATGCATAAAAATAAAAACATGACTTACTGAATTAAAAAAAAACTTTTTTTTGTTTGAACTTCTAAACTATTCGAAAGTTTTTCGAAAAATGTTTCGGAGCTCTGTTTGAAAAATATTGTATGTTATAAATTCCTATTAATCATGAATAAGAATCACATGGACTCTAAATATTATATGAACTCAAATATGACTTTAAATCTTGCATTTCTGCATTTGTTAGAAATATTAAGACAATCTACAGATAAAGTGTGGATTTTTCAGAAGTATTAAGACAATCTACGGATAAAATGTGCATTTGTCAGAAATATTATTATCTACGGATAAAATGTGCATTTGTCAGGAATATTATTATCTACTGATAAAACGTGCATTTGTCAGAAATATTATTATCTACTGATAAAATGTGTATTTGTTAAAAATATTGACAATCGATAGATAAAATATGCATTTGTTAGAAATATTAATCTACAAATAAAGTGTGCATTTATAAAATAAAACAACAAAACAAATTCTAACAAATGCAGATAAAATTTGCATTTGTTAGAAATATTAGCACAATCTACGTATAAAAAGTGCGTTTTTTAGAAATTTTTAGACAATCTACAGATAAAATGTGCATTTGTTAGAAATTTTTAGACAATCTACTGATAAAATGTACATTTTTTAGATAAAATGTCGATAACCGACAATCGACAGATAAAATGTACATTTATTTACTGAAGGTTGGCTCAATATAGAGATTTATTTTTCATTGCGTCTATAAAATCTCATGAAATGTTAAAATATATTAACCATTATATAAATAGAAAATGATTGCAATGACTTACATCTGACATTGGGATATTTGTGTACAAAGTTTTATAATACGGTAAATATTCAAAATTATGACATTTTCCCAATGTTTAGCTATAAAACGAGATTTTAAGGTATACGATAAAGTTTGGGATGTATTTTTTAAACAACCCCTTTAAAATAGTTATATTTTTTTACATTTGAATAAAAAAGATTTCACATTAAAACAATAAAAAGATTAAGTATAAATTTATACATAAAGCATTAAAAAATTGAAAATATGCCAGTTAAGTGACAAACGATTATTAAAATTTGGGAAAAAGAGTCTTTTTATGACTAAAAATGAAGTACGTAGAAAAGAGGTCTTTCAGTTCAGAGTTATTTAAAATTATTTGCTTAAAACTTTACAGATAATAAATACACAAGTTAGATCCTAAACTAAAAAATAAGTTGCATTTTCATCGAATCTTTAAAATACTAGTGTTCCACTGATAAGAGACATAAAATTTTAATTATTTTCGCATTGCAGATCACTACCACAATCATAAGCAAGCAACAAGAACAAAACATATACATTAAACTCTAAATTATTAGGGTTTTTTTGGAAGAAAATGTTACCAGATAATAGAATTTTGGAAAATATCAAGTTAAGGATATAAATTAAAATTAAAAATTAATGCAAATGGAAACATAAAAATCAGTGAAGTTTCTTAAAAATGGAAATTCTAATGGTTTTATAAGGAAAATTGCTTAAAAATTTAAAATATTAAATAAATTTATATATTTTTTTGCAAAAAAACTTGGCTTGTTAAAATAATTACTTACTTTAATTTAATTAAATATTAGAAATATTAAATAAATAATTACTTACTTAATTTTTGACTTTGAAAAAACTTGATCATTAAAAATAATTACTTACTTTAATTTAATTAAACATTAAATATATTAATTAAAATAATAACTTGAATTAAACTTTAGAAATATTAAATAAAAAATTGAATTTTTTGCAAAACACTTGACCTTTTAAAATAATTACTTACTTGAATTTAAAATGCGAAATCATAATTACGATATTTTACCGAGGGTCAAACGATTTAAATGCATAAGACGTGATAGTATAGAATTTTTTTTCACTAAAATTACATATTTCGAAATATTTAATTTTAAATTATTTTGTATATCTATTTACATATGTATAAAAAATGAGAAATTAAAAAATAAATAAATAGAAAACCTAGTTAATCATATCTAAGAAACAACTACAATAAAGGATGGCTATTATTTATAACTATTTTGCACACAAAAAGTGTTATAAATATTTTCGAAAGAAAATTCAAACAAAATTTTATTAAAATATATATAAAATCTTCGAAACAAAATTCATATAAAATTCAAGATAATTTTAAAGATTAATAAAACAATAAAGATTCATGTTTATGTTTTACGAAATTTAAATAAATAGACAAAAAATTGTCTTATCAAAGGTGAATAATTTGCAAATGTCTCGGCACCTTCTCACTTTACGGTGTTAAAACTATCGAATATCTTTAAATATTAATTGGAAAGTGTAGAAAATGATTATAATAGTTATGAAAATGCGGAGAGTGACAAATATCTTCGAAAAGTAATTAAACTTTATTACGAATATGCAAAATTTAAATTTCCTTTGATAAATCTAATTTCAGAGGTTTCTCTAATAATATTGCCATGTATCTATCTATCTATCTATATATACATATAATCTTCATAAAAGTGTATGGTTCCAGACCAAAATACAAAATAACAAAATATTTTGTTACCCAGACAGAAAATTTGTATTAACTTTGATAATGTGTACAGCGATAATTATTATTTCGTTTATAAGAGGAGATAAATTTCAAAAATAATTGAAGTATGAAATTATGTGTATGTGTCTTAAGTAAAAAGACTTGTAAGGTTTTAAGAAATTTATTATCATGTCAGAACATGATGTTGTTTTGGGAATGAGATTTGTGGCGAGAAGAAAAATCCGTAGGCGAAATTTTTTTTAAAAAGGGAAAAAACCGTAGGCGAAAAAAAAAATTATATCTGCAGGACCATCTAAAAAAATCCGCTTTTAATAACACGTTGCCATTGTATTTACTAAAGCTCTGATTTAAAAAAAAATAAGTTAATGACTACCGTAAATAAAACCTAGAAAAATGTCATTTTGAGCACGTGATTATATGGAATGAAATAAATAGGAAATGGGATATTTTTTTAAACAATAAATGCGAGACAAAGTCTTTTTTGAATCGTTTACAGTACTAAAGTGACTCATTCAATGAAACAATTAAAATGAAAAAAATATATATAATTTATCTTGCACGAGCACGTGGTGCTTGGCCGGTCAAGAAATGATGTTCTGATATGATATGGTGAAATATGCATGGCAGATTTCATTTTAATCTTTCTTTTATATGATAGCTGACCGATGATGAGATAAACTATCCGATTGCTAAACCTAATGACATTTGTTCACTTTTAGAGATACCGACTAAAAAAATTCTACAACATGTACTTTACGAATAATTTTATTTTATTCAGTTTAGGGATTGTTCAAAAGAAGCCACTTTCCTCAGACGTGTCTCTGTTTTGTTAACCAACATGCAAAGTAGATATTTAAAAACTTTATTAAAACAGTCTAGGCAGAACTTAATTGTTATCACAATCATCAACGTAGTATCTTAAAATCTCAATAGTTTACTTTTTTATTAAACTATTTCAAAGATAAATATTAGCAATTTTTTTATTGAATAATGAAAAACACGATTGAAAATAAAAATTATTATGAAGCAAATTAAAAGTTAATTCACCTTATATTAAACACTATCACCAGTATTTTTATAAAATATTATTTATTTTGTCTTATCTAATAAAAATTTAATTGTTGTTATCTCCAAAATCTTTTCTAATCTCTTTTATTTATTTAGATATAATTACAGAATTTTGTTATTAAAAATAGTGTAGATGTAGATGCATATTCATAACTTTTAACAAATTTGATATGTATATCAACCCTTCATACCGACTTTACTGTTATTATTGGAAAATTGCCTTTAGGAGATACCCAATTTTTTTTCCCAGCTGAATCTTTTCCAAACTCTTTCTCTTATTAATTTGATTTCAACACAGAATTTTATTATTAAAAACAGTAAATATTAAGAAATTTGATATGCATATTGACCATGTGTATTATTTACATTAGTATTACGAAAAAAATACTAACCAATTCTTCTAGATATATTCAATTTTCGTACTCTCCTAAATCTTTCCCAAACTCTTTCTCTCGTTATTTTGATTTCATAACAGAATTATTTTATTAAAAATAATGCAGACATATATTCATAGCGTTTAACGAATTTGTCATGTATATTAACCACTCTTACCGAATTTACTGTTTACATTATTATTAGGAAAAAATTCTATCCTATCCTACCCGATTCAATCCAAGTATTCTTGTTTAGTGACTGCGAAAGTGGGGAGAATTTCACACCCTCTTTTACAGATTGTTTTCTTTTCTCACTTCGCTAATTTTGACGGTACTAAGTCAATATTGAACTGTTTTAAGAGACATGTGCACATAAACACCACTTCTGGTAATTTTTAATCCCTTTTAAATCCAAAATCACCATTTAGTGAGTTTATATCCCACCAGCGGGAAAAGCAATGGATTTTTTTCAAGGCCATGTTCCATCTAATTATATAAGGACAAGGATAAAAAAAGGAAGGGGGAAGGTATTAAACTATTAACAAGTTCCGCTGTCATTTGAATAGGAAACAAATAAAATTAAGGACAACCGACGTGGGAAACCCAAGTTTCTGAAGCTTAAGACAATATTTGCCGGTGATGATTACTGAATCCCACCTCCATTAGCTGATGAGGCATTGATTTTGTGACAGTACGTCGTCACCTCTTCTGACTGTAGCCAGCAAACAGTCGAAAGAGCTGAGTCAATATTGGACTTGCCGTGTCTTTGACACGGATGGTACCATATTAAAGTTAGCTCTTTGCAAATTTCATTCAAAGAGATGGGTTTTTGTGAATTTTGACGTTTTAAAAATTCTTTTATTTGATATGCTTTACCCAAATCGCCTCTTTTATAAGGAAAATAATGAAAATAAATATCAATTCACGTGAATATATTATTGATAAATCAGAATAAAATGTCATTATATTATATTGGTAGACTGTTTTGTGAAGGGTCACTTTTCAGAATTAGCAATGAAAAAATCAAATATTTAAATCAAAGCCTTTTGTAGGGCTTTCATTTATATTTATAATGTAGTAATATTTATTATATTTTCTTTTTTGAAAGCATATTTTAATGATTTTGATAACCGTTACAATTTTTATTCTTTACAGGAAAAAAATATGAAGTAAAAACTATTGGTATAAGCTTAATTCTTTAGTTCTTCAATATTCAGTATATACAATGAATGTTTATTTCAATTATAATTCTAATATTTAAAATACTTTTTGATAGGGTTTTCATTTATATTTACTGTATACGAATATCTATTAACTTTTCTTTTTTCTAAATAGATTTTAATGCTTTCGATAACCGTTACCCTTTTTTTCATTATTATTGGGTGGTTTCTGAGGAAATAATGTGAAGTAAAAACTATTTGCAAACAGCAAAATTCAGTATACAATGAATCTTTACTTCAATTATAATTTGAATATTTACAGTGATAGAGGTTTGGTTGCCTGGTATACATTTTTATAGCATATCTTTGTATTTAGTACTAAGTATTAGCATTTCTAACTACTAAGTCCATCCCTATTATATTATCAATGCCACGATTTGAAATGAATTAAATATAATATTTAGAAATCAATCAACAAGAGAAAAAATATATCTCTTACAGTATTTAATGATTTAATAATGATACTGAGAGATATTGAAGTATTTGTTTATTATGGAATATGAATTATGCTCTTAGATTATTACATTTATGCCTCTTTGTTGTAAAATAATAATGTGTCTTTTCAGCATCTGTTTCGTAGGATAATCATGGCATAAGTTTTAACAGCCAAATATAGAGAATTCGACGAGTTTAAATTCAGACTTAGTTTGGCTTCAATTAGAATAGGTTTAAAAAAATAGTTATTGATTACTTAGCCTTTAATATTGAAATTATGTCAGAAATTTCAAAGAAATGTGGCTATTTAGGAAACATTATATTAAATGGCGGTAAAATTATTGATAAACAGAAGTGAATTTTATGTAATCGGATTTAAGTATAGATTAGTAGAAATTTTGTTACGAAATTCATCAAAAACATGAAGCACAGATAGCAAAATCACGGTTCATCCTACAAAAAGAACAATATTCATAAATATTAAAAACAGAAATAGATAGAAAATGGCTTAACAGGAAACAAACCAGGCTAAGCAATTACGAAACTCACCTTGCGATCAACACTCCAAAGAGAAAACAAACTGCTCGTTTGAACTCGCTTTTAGAGAATGTTATAGAATTTCCTAGAATAATCTCTAGATCTCGGCTAATAGTAGAGATATTGCTGTAATTCATTTCTGGTCACAACGTCATCAAATTCCTTTAAAATCTTTCAAAAATTGATATTCTATCCAATGTTTAGGGTATCATTGATGTGGCATTCTTTTCAGTATCTATCAAGAACTAACAAACTCCTCATTTGAACTCGCATTTAGAGAATGTCATAGAATTTCCTAGAATAATATCTAGATTTCAATTACTGGTAGAGATATTGCTGTGATTCATTTCTGGCTACGAAGTCGCCAAATTCCTTTCAAATCCGGCAAAAATTGCTTTTCTGTTTAGGGCATCATTCCTGTTTAGTAGGGTATCATCTGCTTAGGGTATCATTGATGTGGCATTTTATTCAGTATCTGTCAAGAAGAAGCAAACTCCTCTTTTGAACTCGCTTTTAGAGAAAGTTATAGAATTTCCTAGAATAATCTCTAGGTCTCGGTTACTAGTAGAGATATTGCTGTGATTCATTTCTGGCAACAAGGTCCCCAAATTCCTTTCAAATCCGGCAAAAATTGCTTTTCTGTTTAGGGTATTATTCCTGTTTAGTAGGATATCATTGATATGGCATTTTATTCAGTTTCTATCAAGAACAAACAAACTCCTCGCTTGAACCCGCTTTTAGAGAATGTTATAGAATATCCTAGAATAATCTCTAGATCTCGGCCACTAGTAGAGATATTGCTGATTCCTTTCTGGCAAAAAGGTCCCCAAATTCCTTTCAAATCCGGCAAAAATCGCTTTTCTGTTTAGGGTATCATTCCTGTTTAGTAAGGTATCATCTGTTTAGGGTATCATTCCTGTTTAGTAGGGTATCATCTGTTTAGGGTATCACTGATATGGCGTTTTATTCAGTATATATCAAGAATACACTTTTAAATATGTATTTCCGGCGATGCCACTTATATTGCAAGAAAGCAATATTATAAATTCATAGCAATATTTTATACATTTACCAAGAAAAATTACAAGGCATTAAAATCCTATAATTCAACAATGAAAAAATTCAAATTTGAAAAAAAAAATATTCCCGAAAGTTAAAATTTGAAAAGTAGAAAATTGTTATTGTCTCTAGATAGCGTTTCTAAATTTAAGCTTCCTCTAATACAATGTTAAAAAATTTACTTTGAATATATTTTTTAATTTCTATGTATATAATTAAATGCAATGATATTTAAAAAGTATAATAAGTAACTAAATCTATCTTAATTATCTTTCTGGAATTATAATTCAAATTGAGAAAAATATTTAATGTTGGCCAGAGCTATTGAATTGAATCAATAGGCTTTCATTCTCGGTGGAAATTTGTTAAAAATAGATCCAGAAAGTTCTGTATGCTAACTTATACTTTTAAATAAATGTTAGATATAAAAAAAAATGTCCCTCATTTAAAATAAAGTTCTTGTAAACCAAAAACGAAATATTTTTCTCTGATAATAAAGAAAAAAATATTCTGATAAGATACAGCATGCAATTAGAATTTTTTTAATCATCAAATCAGAATTTATACAAAAAGAAAAAAAAATCCGAACAACCTAAGTATTTTTTTCTTAGAATTAGATTTCATTCCATAATAATTAAAACTAATTTTTGTTTTAAAGTGGCAAGCGATTTTTTTTGTCTGTTTGAAAAATTTCTTTCCGTTATGAAGAGCTTATAGTTTTGAACGTTTTTTAAAAATTAAATTTAATTTAATGAGTTCACTTCAAATCAAAATTAAATTACTGTATGTACTCCATTGCCAATAAGGGTAATAAATTTAGTGAGATATAAAAAAAAAATTAAATTGTAAGGGATTCATACGACCATCGCAAATTAGATTTGTGACAAATTTCAATTATATTATGCGCTGTTTTTTGCACGTTTAAAACAATCACATTAAAAAAACGAAACGCTTTATTATTTTTAAAATCAAATTTCAGTTTTTCATATATTTTTGAAGTGTTTTATGCCTTTTTTGCATTCCATTTGTAAGTTTTGCTCTTGGAGACGTCATTTAAAATAAAATAATAAAATTCCATTATGTAACCAAAATTCTTTTCTTCTTTATAAAAACTGACGGTGGCTGATGCTTGAGAGGAAAAAAATGAAAAATATTATTTTATTCCTTTCAAAGCAATTTTTAATCATGTCAATCAAACTGCAATTGTTATGGGATGTTGAGATATGTTTGGCATGTCAAAAGTATAAAATTTTTGAATTAAATTTCACCTCTGGAATTTGGTGTCAAAGGGATTCTTATTACTTCAAACTTTCTCTTTATATTAATGCCATTTCTGATCTGAGAATGACACTGAGTTGTTTAAAATTTCATCTAAAACTTCTGGAAATATATGATAAATAAAATTTCTGAAAAAAAAAGAATTAAACTGAAAGACTACAATTTTTTTATGCTATGATCTCTTTTTCGGATTAAATTATTCAATTATCATAAAGCAAATTATATAGTTTTATTCTTTATTCAGATTATGTAGAATCATAATGAGAGAAATCTTTAAATTAAGTCAATTTGTCGTGATTAGAAATGCTTCAAAACTCAATATCATGGAAAGATAAATGGAATAAAAGTTAAAATACACTGAATAAATTTAAAAACAAGAAACAAAAAAAAAACAATTCATACTAGTTCACTCA
>JAOUZG010040955.1:3947685-3974937 GCA_026289955.1 Argiope argentata | reverse complement strand
ATATATATATATATATATATATATATATATCAGTATTTAGAAAATCCCCATGAATTCATAAAATACTTGTTAAGAAACAATTTTAATTCGTTTCGCATACGAACATTTTGAATAAAAATCGTTGATTTGGATATCCCTATAAGACCACTTACTGTCATAGTCATTGTAGGGGGCTGCTGACACCAGCTCAGCCGTCAGGAGCACGACCACTAATAGAACAGAGCAAATGCGAACGGCGTTTCCGGAACTCATTTTCGACGGTTCGAGCTGAAAAGAAATAAAATAAAATTGATTTTAAATATTAAAACAAGCAACATTACTTAATTCAAACTTTTATGAACGATTTTCTTAAAAATTAGTTCTCTGTTGTATCGAAATTTTGAATAATATATCACATTACTTAACTATTCATATTTAGCACGCATTGTTCATAATATAAAACAGGTGTGGCTGTTACATATAATTTTAAAAACATAAACAGAATAGGGTTCGAAGATATTTAGATAAAAACTAAATTGTATCGTTAATGTTTTGATGGGTTTTCAGATATTTAAGGTTTTATTTCAATTCCTTAGTTTTAAATCTCACATCTCATATTCATTTTCAGAATAATAAGTCTAAATATGCTTATAAGATTTTATCAAAATGTTAAATTCATTTTTTGAAGAAAAGTAAAATTCCAAATTAAGCTTTAGAATTATTTTTTCTACCTACCTTTAGAGTCTCTTTTATAATTTATTAAAATATTTATTGATTTTTAAAAATTATCGTTCAGTTTGTAATTATATTTGCATATATTAAACTCAAAATATTTAGTCTGTTGAAAATGACAAATTAGGTCCTAGACCAACAATCGTTAAAAAGGTACGCGTAGTGGTATTATATATATATATATATTGATGCGCCCTTTTTCAAGCCCTAATCATCGACGATATATAACTTTTCAGATAAACATAAATAATTTACAGTTTTAAGAAATGCTGTAAATGGCAACAACTATTGTTACTTCTTTTAAAGATTATACTTTTCTATAGAAATATATTACTGATTCAGTTGAAAAGTTTCGGCTGTCTGTGTGATTTTCTAAGACATTTGATGTATAAAAGGCCTTAGAAATTATAAGGAGAATAATTTTCAAAGTACATCGTATAACTTTAAACGGAAAATTCTTGTACATATAAAAATTATTTATTTCATATATCTCGTTAAGGGCTCTAACGATTTGGATCTAATTTTATATTTAGATAAGGGCTTACTTTTCAAGTTTATCTGAAAAAGTGTTTTTCCGAAAAAAAATGCAATTTTTACATTTACAAAATAATTTTTTTATATATAACTATAGAGCATTTTTCTATTTTCTCTTATGCAAGCAATGGCATAAATCATGTCTACTATGTTAAAACTGAGTGTAAGCAAAAAAATATAAATAATGGTAGGTAAATTGAAAAATGTATATTTTAATATGGCAGAATGTGTTGAATAACATGTTAAATTCAGGGTATTCATTATCATTTTTATTTAAATGACCAGTTTATATCTAAGTAAGATAGAAAAATATTTAAATGTAACCAGTATGCGATACATATGTTAGTATTTTCATAGAAAAAACACTGTTTTACAAAAATAATTTAAAGAGGAAAACCAGATTTCATATCTAGATATTTATTGTAAGCCCGACGAGTTTTATTTTTTGCTGAAAATCATATATTCTAATTACTTCATCAAACTACAATATTTTTATGAGAAAATGGAATCTCCTTTATTAATCTGAAACCGACCAAAGCACAAATTATGGAAGCAATTTAAAACATGAAATTGTTTGCCAGAAAATGGAAAAATGCAATAATTTAAAAAAGATTAAAATGATACAACTATAATTCAAATCCTAAGCAGATTATTTATGCAAATGGAATCTAATTCAAACAAACTTTATACATCACTGATTAGTTTTAAAAGATAGCTTTCAAATGAAGCATTCGAATTAAAAAAAAAGAAAACAATATATTCCAATTTAACGCGGCTGTTGTTAGTATATGAATTTTGTATTATTTTTTAAACTTATTATTTTGTGTAAAAGTTATTGGCTTGAATTAATATTGTAGTTCTAGCATTTGAATCAGAAGGAGAGTTTTACCTTGAAAGCAATTTTTACCAAAGAGTGTAAAGAAAATATATTTTTGCTTTTTCATCTTGTAAATTAAAAGAATGTTTTTATTAAAATTGTTATGTGATTGTAGAAATAGTCACCTGAGAATTAAATTTCTTGAGAGAACAAAAGCAGAAAAAGAGTACCAATTTTAATATCAAAACTATTATAGAGTCCGAATAAATTATTACTAAGAGTTAAATTATATAGACATTATAATTTGGAGAATAGTGCAAAAATTTATACGTATAAAACAAATGAAGATACAAAGAATATCATTAAACTAAGGCAAAATGATAGCATACATATAATTCAATAAAAACCATATCTTTCAATCAACAATAATTAGGAATTTTTTCAGATAACACAAATCCAAATTCTTCCTCAAACTTATTAAGTATCATTGAAATATTTTAAAGCATATAATGGAAATATTTTAAAGGAGTTTTTCTACAATGCATATTTTTACAATAATACACGTAAATTAAATTATCTTTATTTTTATAAAACTGATGCATTTTATAGAGCCAGATAGATTTTCTCGCCATTTTAATAAAGTTATTATTAAAATTTTTTTTATTTTTCTAATCTTTTTATATAAAATGAAATTTAATAACTGAACTAGGAAATAACAAAATTTTCTTAAAAGCTGCTTAATATTCGAAATAGAATATTGGAATTTTTCAAAATTGTATAATTGATATACTGGTGAAAACATATTATATCTTGAGATGATAAATTTAGAAGAATGATAAAAAAGGATATTAATCAAGAAGTCTTTAAATCCAGACTAGTTGATGAATAAATTAGTGAATACAAAATTTGATGGTGTAAAGTAAAAAATACTTTAAAATATTTTTTTCTCAAGCAATGAAGGAATTCTTTTAATATGATAATATAACATAAAAATGATACAGTATAAAAGTTAAAGTAATTAATAAAGAATAAAAGAATTAGGAATTAAAAAAAATTAATCTATATAATAACACGCAGGATGTTGCTCTGTAAAAATATTTTATACACAATTCATTAATTTTAATATGATTTTCAATAGCAATAAATTTTTTCAGAATGGTATATTCAGATAAAAGAAATAATTCTGCCATATTCAAAATTAACTTATAAAGATTTTATAGAATTATAAAAAAATTTGAAACATAGATTTTTATTTTTTATTTATAATCATGATTTAAAGGTACTGTATTTCGTTTTTCATTCTTAGAATTTTTTTTCGGAATAGGGAGCATCAAATAAGGCAAAAAAAGTTAAATATAAAATAAAGCAAATAAATAGAATTGGGCTAGATATAATAATAAAAATTAAATTTCGGAGATTTGTTTATTGAAATATAATATTATTTAAAAACTGTATAAACATTTTAATGCCGAAGTTATTTGAAGAGCTCAACTATCATAAATTCATTCTTTTTATCTCATTAAAAACATCAAATTAAAATAAAAAAGACAACAGAAAAAGCAGTAATTAATTTATTTTTGAAAATGTAATTAAAAAAATACCCGTTTTGATTTATTTTGTTATTTGATTATGCTTTCCAAAATGACTCCTTTAGAGATAATTTATTCATTGTGAAATGTAATTTATTTGTTCTTAATTTTTTTTAAAATGCTGAATAAATGTTATTAGAAATATAGAATAAATTATATTCTATCAAATGATAGCATTAATACATTTTCTAATTTATACACTCTTTATTGTAAAGGCATTTTGTGAATATTCATAATAGTAGAATTTCATAAAACTATTTTTTCTTTAAAATGATATAATATTAAACGATACGTATTAGACCATCTTCGCCAACGGTTTAGTAACTCATTGGCGACGGATTTAAATTTGGCGATAAAGATCAATGGATTATATTATTGCCGGATTGCCATAATTTGCGGTTTAGCAACTCATTGGCGACGACTTTCAATTTGGCAATAAAGTTGGAAGGTCTAATACATAAGTACCTATTGAACAATCAAAGTTTCTTAAGGATTTGAAAGTCATTGCTCAGCCTTTGATCTTTTGAGACATGAGGTGAAATCCGATAAACCAGTTTTTTTCGCATAAATTTTGAATTTTAGTATAAACCAAACTAAGTAAATACTTCAATAGCTAAGTTTTTCTTTTAAATATTATTTAAAGAAAAATACAAATTCAGATGAAACTGAAAAAATTTCTACTTTTTTTTACTGTTGAGGCTAATATGAGGAAACCTCTAATTATTTTAGTATTCATAAAATTAATACAAGAGTGTGACAATGAAACATTTCTAACTTTTTTATGTTCTATTTTATTAAATTGATATATTATTTAAATATTTTAAAATAATTTTTGCTTTTCACTTTTAAAGAAATATTGAAAAAATATCAAAACTATTCATAACTGCGCTTAAAATTATGCTAATAGAATTATTGACACTGAAAAAAAAAGGTATTGGATCTATGACCTTTAAAAATTATTTTAACTCTCTTCTTTCTACTTCAAAAATTTATAAAAATCGAATAGATAGAAATATTTTGGAAATACACCAAGATAAATATTTACTTAATTCACTCTGAATGTAGTTATTATAGACGAGACATAAGAATTTTTACTTGATTGTAAGTTTCTTCTGTGAAATTAAAAATCCAATCAAAGGCGATCAAACGATTATACAGTACTCAAAGAATCGTTACGACATCGAAGTTACTTATTAAGTTATTTAATACGTGAAATCCATATTATTCTTCCGAGAAATTCCATTACTGCCAATTCCATTAAGTGAAAAAAATAATTTAATAAAAGATTGAATTAACAGACTTCTGACGTCATCGCAATTTAACACGATAAATTTCAGCAGACGATTTTTCGCCGCCGTTTAATTTATTTTTCTAGTAATCGAATTTTCGGCATCCAAATCTTTCACACTGCATGGCTGCCATTATTCGAAAATACACGCACGAACAACGTTGTTTATTAACGTCTTCCCATCAGACGCTATATTGCATTTCTTTATAAAAACGGAGCTATTGCTTTTTTCTCAGTTACTATCTATTTCGTTCCTAACGATAAAGTAGTCGTTACATCCTAACGTTATGAAGACTTTCACATCATCACGTCATTAGTGGAATGGCCAGATTTTACCGGATCGCCTTCGTTTTAATTAACTATTACTTTCAGCAGCCGAACAAATGCAAATACCCTCCACTTAATAATTTCCGCTCTCTGATATCAATTCTAGAGGGACCTCAAGTATCAAAAAGGCTACGAGGACATTATGGAATCTGCGAATTATTGGAGTGTGCTTTTTTTTCTTTGACTTTTCACCCTTTTTTCCGTTTTATTAGATTATGCCCGTACGACAGCTATTTAACAGTTTAAAGTGGAATAATTTTTTTCTCAAAAATAATGAGTGAAAGGAAAAATTTTGTTTTCATTTCTCATTTTTTTTTGCTAGATATTGCATATGTGTTTGCAAAATTCGTGTTTCCGTAAATCGAAAATACACGGTCAGCCAACTTGTTAATAAAAGGATTAATTTTCTCTTAGTTTTTTAGAGTGAAGTTAATTAGCCTTTAATATTTTTTAAATAGTTATTTTTACTTACCTTCATTTGTTTCATGTTCGTAGGGGGGGAGTTTCGTAAAATATTTTTCATTAGTTCAACATGTTCTGGAGTTATGAAATTTTTAATAGTTGTATGTCTAAATGAGGGATCAATATTTTAATATTTTTGTTGTTGTTGCTAATGGCCCTTTGTATGAGCAAGATTTCTGAAGGTCATTAGCGATTTTAAGCCAAATGAGCTTCTCTTGATTTTGAAGTAGCGACAATTAGAACCAAGAGTACGACTTAGCTACACACTCATCACATTCGCTTTCACAGCCCCTATTTACAGGAGGGCACATTCACACACCTCACAGATAGTACACAAAACAACCATACTCTAACCGGGACTCAAATCTGGGACGTCCAGATTATGGGGGAAACGCACTAGTCTTATTACAGGACGCAGGATTAATATTTTTAGAACTTTATAACCAATTAATAGCCTAATTTAATTTTTATTTGATTTACTGATTTTTATTCTCAAAGTTTCAAAAAATTAGTTACAAGAATCCATTATAATTGTAATAACAATTCCTCAAAGCAATTCCGAAAGGAAATACTAGCGGCAAATAATGAAAATAAAATAGTTTTTAAACAACACAATTTTATAAGTGTTTTAAGATCTAGTAATTATAATAATATTTTTTTATCGATCAATAAACAAAGGATATTTGATGATAACGAAATTCTAGTTTATAATATCAAAGATGGGGGATTTTACTTTGTAAAAACATATGGTAATACACAAAATATTTTATTATCTATGTTTCTATAAAATATTTATTCGCCATTTTTGAACCAAGTTTACAAAATTGTATTAATGCTTAATATTTTTGAATTGTAAGTAATTTTGTAAAGAAAGTGAGTAATTATCAGATTTTTTGATAAAAAATACCCTTTAAATATAAAAATATTTTAAAAAACGGGAGTTTAATTATCTTACTGCACATTTATTGTTTTCACTTTTCTATAAAATATGCACAACAATATAAAAATAATAAAAATATTACAAAGAATATTACAACTTTCAATACATCGATTCTATATATAAATAATATTTTTTTGAAATTTAGGAATTAAATCAATGTATATTACATAATGCAAATAACAAAATGGTTTTTTTGTATTTTTTAAAATTTTTGAAAGCAAACTCTACTGAAAATCTACTCTGGTTAAATTAATTCTCTTACAAGAAATATGAACATTCTTTTAGCTGTATGAGAAACAATTGTTGATGCTTCCTTGCAAGATTGATGATTTGCAGAAAAGTTATATAGCAATATTTTTCTTGAGGAATTCAATTCCGAAACAACTGATTTCACTTACAATTTTTATAATAAAAAAATACATTTCAAGTAAATAATTCATAAGAAAACCAATATATTGGTATTCCATTCCATAAATTAATTTATCTTTACATAACACCAAAAAGATTATTTGTCAGCTAAATAAAAAAATAATGTTGGTTAATGAGTCCATCGATAATGGAAATTATTAATTTTGTAGAATTTTTCACCCATATGGAGGAATGTCTTGAAATTTTAAATAGATTCTTGATTAATTAAAAACAAAACTATATTATGATCATTATTTTTCAGAAGTTTAGAAAGTATTATTGCACAAAATTAGTTACTATTACTTTAAAATTAAAACAGTAGTTTGTTTTAATGATAATTTAAATAACGCGAAAGTTTTCCAGAATTGCACCAATTTTTTTTAAAAAAAATAGTTTACTTAATTTTCAGTAATAATTTTTATTATCTCAAAGAAATTTAAACCATTTGTGATATTGAATCAATTGCTTTATTGCATGGTTTTCTTCTATTATTGAAATCTTAAGAAGAACAATTCCATTTGGTTTGCTCAATTTATTTTATAAATAAGATCTGAAAATGTGCAGTTTGAAATAGGTTTATTAATCTACCCTTATTATTATTAATATAATGATATCATACAACTCGATATTAGCAGATTCATGTAAATAGAAAACCGAGTAGGAACAAGGCTATTAAAATAACATGGTTTTGTATTTACCACATATTGCTGGTTAAAAATAATTCATTAAAAGAATTAGCAACGCCAAATTATGCCTAAGGAATATAACTGATATTAAACAGTATAGTTTGATGTGTAGTTTAACTCCTTTCTTCACCAAGTTGACGATAACACGCCAACGCTGGCAACCCTGATTATTTTTTATTATGGCAAACCTAGATTACCTTTCTTCTTGACCGGAAGAGCTGCAAAAAACATGGCGCATTTTCATGGTTGGCGAATTGGCGATTATTGAGAAGCGTGCCAAGCAGGACTTTAGGCTAGCGGTTGCAGTAAGCAAATAATAATTAATGATATTATTCATTACGATGGATTAGAAATTTCAAGATATTTAGTTGAAATTGAGACTTTTCTCTTCAGTTGAAGGTAGAAGAGCCCCAATAAACGAGGGAGATGTTTAAGTTAAAGGAAAAAAAAATCTTTAAAACCTTCAAGAATATTCTTTGAAGATACTAGAAAATAATTTAAAACTACAGTAGTTTCCACTTAATTTGATTACTTCTGGACTTGAGAATGTTAATAACTTTAACTGAATGATAACGTTAAACGAATTAGATAAAATCAATTATTTATTCTTATCACACGATAAGAATAAAATCCTTAATCTTAGTTCTATTATTATTTATTTCAAATATTAAAATTTAAAATGTATTAATTGTTGCTTGTTGAGAATTATTCCTCAGTGAATGTCATATCTATAGTTCACATTTGTATTTCTTTTTAAAATTTGCTGTGTTTTAAAGCTGTGTATAAAAATAACATGATCTTGACTCATTTCAACATTCCTTGGAAAGTTTCTCTTCTCCACCTTTGTTCCCGTCAGAATTCTCAATATATATTGCTTGGACTTACTCTCAAACTCTAAAAGTTTTTCAAAGTTGTTGTGACTAATGGCATTTGCCGTGGACAAGCACCCACTGATACGGTCGGCAGATTTTAAGCCTAAGAGATGCGTCTCTTTGTTTTACAAATAGTGCCATCTAGGGCCAAGAGTACGACTTCGCTACAAACATGTCACGACCCTTTTTTTAGGGGGAGGACTTCACTCATGCAAACTCATTCATTCATCTTAGACTGAAATTTGGACCTGGAGCAGAGAAAGATCACCTCTGACCCAGTACCCCCAGTGGTATCTATAGTGGAGGACTTTGTGAACACTATAGATTTTACGAGCGCCAGCCGCCACACACTCGGGGAATCTTTCCAATCTTTCCACGCGTCCAATGCTCTACCATCCAGGCCTGTTTTTCAAAGTTTTTCAAATAAATTGAAATGAAACTTATTTATACAACAGTGTTATGTGACTCATTTAGTTAAACTTTGATGTCTGTAAAGAATATCAATTTTGTCTAACACTCAAGTCAGCCCTTTTAAAAAATCCATTTTGCTCTCTGAATTTAGTCATAGTCAACAACGGTCTTCAATTCAATTCAAGATAAAACAATATAAACTTTATCCCATTGGAAAAATTACTCCCAGATATTTTCTTACAAGTGGAGCTAGAAATTTTAAGAATTTCAGCAAATTAAAGCTGGTTGAAAAAGAAAGATTGATCAATGTTTTATTACGAAATCGATAGCACTAAATTCTCAGGCGATTGCATAGTTTTGAGTACGTTTAAATGCAACGATTACCCCAGGTGATTTTGAAGAAGCAATGAGATTAAACTCTATCATTTAAAGTAGCATCCAATCTCTACAGTTTCAATCTTTGAAAGGATGTAAGATTGGATAGGACTGCAAAAAACATATAAATCTTCTGAAGCGTTTGATGTTTATTGAAACAAAATGTATTGAAGTTTCTAAAATCCCTCTTCCCCACCCCATTTCTGTACCCTAATGGGCTTCTAGACACATCTATCTTCAGCCAACGACTACAAAATATGTCAGTAAAATTTCTGAATTCTACTAAAGGAATGAGCTTAAAATACGAGCCTGTCAATGAGATATTTTAATCCAATAGATATATAAAAATGAAATCGCTTTCAAAACTTGAGATCTTCTAGTATGTCAATTTAATAAAAAGATTTATATAAAAAATAGTATTTTATATAGTATTATAAACACTTCTGAAGAAGGAGATCGCATTCATTTAAAACCATTTCTTGATATTTTCACCCAAATAGCATTTCCAATATTTCCTCCATTGCAAAGAGGAAAAATGACCTTTCTCTATCCTCTCAATTTCCCAAATTATACATTAAATAGAAATAACTCCATAAAAGGTTCACGATTGGAAATATTTTAATGGAAAACGCTCGCATTCCCTGCATATGAAAAGGTGACGTGAGATATTTTTCTTCCCTCAGATCATTTCGGAAATCCCATCTGGCGAAATGCCATTCAGATATATTACCTCGAAGGTCATATAAAACCTTGTCCCCAGTTTTAAATGGGAGTCTTAACAGTTCGGTTTTTGTCACTTTATAGCTTATGGATCTGGCGTCAAAAGACACGCTGGAGCAAAGGACATATTCAAAGGCAGATGTGAAATATGTCCATAGAAAACTACTCCACTTTTTCGAGAGCATATTTTTTCCTTTCTGTTTTTAAGGATTGATGGAGGACTGAATTTTTATATTGGAGTTGCAATCAACAAAATTTCGAGGACTTACAGACGTTTGAGGACTTTCGATAAGATTTATTGTATCTCATGAATGCATCTACGTTGCAAACTTTTATTAACCTATATTTTTAACCCTTTAATTCATGAATTAATAAACCGTTGAAAAAATTGTTTTACTGTAGAAATAGCTTTATTTAATTATCAATAAGATACATTAAAAGAAAAATAACTAAAAAGTTTTATATTTTGATTTTTTATGGAACCATATATAGGCTCGTACCATTTGATTCATACCTTTCTTTTCTGAAGGTTTGAATATTGATAAAGATTATTAATTAAGAAGATTGAGCATTTAAGAGTTTGTATTTAAAATAAAATATCAATTTTTCTTCCATTTCGTTTTTTGTGTCAAAAAAATTGTTCTCCAAATCTGCATTCGTTGCCTATATCAATGTGTAATAGTTTTGTTTCTATCTTTTAACGTATTATCTTTAACCCTTAATTGCATAGATTGATAGAGTGTTGAAAAAACATTTTTTTACTGTGGAAATAGCTTTAATTAATTATAAATAAGACATATTAAAAGAAAAATAACTAAAAAGTTTTATATTTTGATTTTTTATAGAACCCTATATAGGCTCATATATAGTATAAAAAATAACTGAAAAGCGGAAAAATTAGTATCCGTAGAGAAAGATGAGTATATCGATTCCATACAAATAAATTTTTTTTTTTGTCAAAAAGTACTTACGTTTTACTCTATTATCGTTTTTTTAAAATGAATCACTCGCACTTCGATTCTGCTTTTTCACCCACTTGCACAAAAGTGTGGTTATTTCGAAATGTCATAAAATCAGAGACATTTGTTTGCGTTTTATTATTGTTAAATATATATTTGATGGATTAAGACAGTTTGAATTATTTTATAATATTTAATTTGGAAATAAAAATAAATCATAACTGCAATACCATGTATGGGCTTATATGTGGTAAAGAGTTAACTTAATGGATCTTTCAACATTTTATTTGATATTTTGTTAAACAGCTTATTGAAATAAGACACTTCTAATATTTTGAAGAAGAGTTTATCTAGAAAATTTTCAGTAGTACCTTACATATTTTTTGAAATTTGCTTGTTTAATTCACATAATAATTTGTAGCTGTGCTTCCAAAAGTATCTTACTTATTTAACATTTCAGCAAATAGAGAATTTGAATCTTTCCATTACGTTTACAATTTTCAACGAAAGGGTAAAAAGAATTTAATCTTATCTTATCAAAAAAATGTATTCAACTAAAGAATATTTAATAAAATTTTCAATATACATTTATAAAGCTACAATATCATTTTATTATATTAAATATGTATTTTTGAAAGACATTTATTCAGAGTGTTAATGTTCAGTGTTTATTTATATTGTAATTCAGACTATTTTCTTTTAAATTCACAATGTTGCAGCACTTCTAAAAATATCCTTTTTAATAAATTTTGTAGAAATTGCAGGATTTTTCCATTTTTTTCCTATTTAAACAATAGAGGAAAAAAGCATAATAAGTATAATATTAACTAATCAGAAGATATAAAAGCCTTAAAGACTGAAATGATAAAATCAGATGTCATATAAAATAATAATTAGTAATTTGATATTACTAATTATTAAATTATGCCTTTTGAAATAGAAAAAAGTAATTTTTAAATGATTTTTTGTTTCAAAAATTACATGCAATTTCATGTAATTTCTTAATTTCTGTTTAATAAATTTTATGCATATAATATCATTTCATTGATTGGTGATATATTTTCTCTAGAAAATGCCAAAAAGAAAGACAGAATTCATTTTTTGAAAATCTATTATGTGTCAAAAATGAATTTAATATATATTTATACAATTATATAAAAACCACAAAAACTAAATTTCGAATTTTTAAGTTGAAAATTCGTAATAATAGCAAGAGCAAAAATTCCATTGATAATCAAACTAAATTTTTAAAATTCTACAAGAATTTCAAAAAGATTTATTATTAAGTTTAAATTAATGTAATAGAAATTATTATTTAACATTATTCGTTATATTTATGAAAAAGAATAATTCAGAATATGTGATAATTTTCTAATAGGAATAACGAGGATTTATTCAAAATTAAAAATCCTGAGATTTTATCCAATACATCGTTATACATTAACAATTTTCTACATGAATAAAAGATTTGATTTTATATGCAAATAGTTATTTTTTTTTGTGAACAAAATATTTTTAATACGAAATACGCAGGATTACATAAATTAGAATTAAAAAAAACCCCTTAAGAATTGTTAGTTTTATCAAAAGTCAGCAGAAATTCCAAACAGTTCTTTAAAGTATGAAGTCTATAATAAAGTTTAAAATTTAAGGCATATTAAGAGACATTAAAACTCTTTTTAACTTTTTACTGAATATTTAATTCCTTTTTAATTCCAAATAATTTATTTATTAGTTTTAACTAATTAATCAGAACGAAAGTATGAGTAATTAAACATTTATAAACTTCGCTAAGGGTATATTTACTAAATATTTCAAAAATTCAGTCAACATTTTTATTTAAATCTTTGTTACAAATGTTATTCTAATTTTTTCGTTTTAAGTTAATATTTCATGATCATAAAATATTAATATGTTTATTAATGGTTGTTATAGTTATGCCATAAATTTTAACAGAAAGATATAGGAATAAATGAAAAAAAAAACGTATTTCATCTATTTTTACGTTTTTACATAAATTAGGATTTTTTTGCTTTATTTATTATTCAGAAAACACAGCAGTAATTCTCAATGGTATTTAGTAAATCCTTATTTCTTAATATTTCTGAAATAGAAACAACCGAACAAAATACGAACACTTTAAATTATTCGTATTTAAAGAAAATTTTATAGTTATTAAGAATTTAAAATATTCTTAACTTTAAAAACCTGACAGATTCTCCTGTTTTAATTTCAAATGAATTGAAATTTTTTTGGAAGAGTTAAAAAAGTAAGTTGTTTTTATTTTTTGAGGAATAAAATACAAAATGGAATATATATGGAATTTATATGGACATTTTTTTAGAACAAGCAAGAATATTTCAATGAGAAATAACAACCTATAAAAGAGATTAAATCTCTTTAAACTTGAGTTCCAGATCGTCTTTTTTAATTGACCAGCTGATTAAAAAAATCGTTAAAAAATAGTTGATTATACTTGGGATGTGGAAGATTAGACAGCAAAGTTCAAAAAGCAATAGCTAAACCTCTTTACATAATAAGATTTCCATTCTAAACATAAGCTGTGAAAGTATCCAGTTATTAGGCATTTCTTGTATAGCCTTGAAGTGAGAATTTTTTAAAATAATTTTTTCCCACAATAAAGTGAAGCATATTTACCATCTTTTACTATCAAATGACCGTTATTTTTTTTTTTTGAAATCGCTCTATATTGAAATGATCTGGGCTAAATTTTTGTTGTTTAAAATATTTTATTGCAATTTTTTGTCAATTAAATCTTTTCGAACTCTAATTTTAATTTTATTCTAAGCTACTTCTAAATCAGTCTTAAAATGATCTTTAACTAAATTTCTAACGATATTCCACTAGGTTTCATTTCTTATATAAGAAAGTGCAGGATTTATAATTTTTCGAATATTTTATTATTTTATTTGATAACCAAGATTCTTTTGAAAATTTTTTCATTTTGCATATGCGTGTAAGTTAATTAGTTTAAAAAATGTAGTCATACAAGTGAAATTTAGTTGAATTTTTACTCAAACAAGCTTATTTTCAAATCATTTTTCTCAATACTACATTTTCAGAGATTGAGTGTAGGATTAAACGAAAGTGGCTCAGCATATCAATAGAAATTTTTCTAGGTGTTAAACAAAAATATAAATGGAAATCATGCAAAACTGAAGTGTTAGTACGAATACTTTTTTCCCAGTTTTTTCTAATATGCTAAAAATGTTTTTAAAATTCCATCATGTTTTAATAACATAAAAAGTTTTTAAAAAAGGAATTCTACCATCACATATTTCAAGTTATTATGTGAGATTATTATTATTTTTTAAGCCATTATTTGTCTTAATTAATTTAAGTCATCAAGTATTTTAAATTAGTTTGAAAAGCAATATTAGTAAAAGCTTGTCAACCTTTTAAAAACGAATCCTTTCAGAAAAACATGCATAATAATTCAATACTTTTAAAAACAGGTAAAATATATTCGATGTTGATGAATGTCGCCACTTATGCTAATTGCATACGCCAATTTGAGCTTCAATTATTCGTTGCCTTTAATTATTCAAAACGCCCTAACGAAAACATCTTATTCTCCGAAGATAAATATTTATCTCTTTGCTTGATTATTCAGGTATGTTTTTTGAGAGTAAATAGATGTAACATATGTTAATACAAATTGCTTATTACTTATAAACTTCACGCGCTATAAAATTCTGCATTTAACAATTTACACGTAACATGTTTCTTCCCATATGCTTTAATTAGTGAAAATTATTTCACTGACTTAAAAATACATAATTATGTGGTTAGGTCTGTTATTAAACTGTGGTAAAAAATCTATTAATTTTACGAATTTCCATATGATTTAATTCCCACATGATTTCGTGAATGAAAATTATTTCATTGACTAAAAATATATATAATTATTCGGTTAAATCTGTAATTAAACTGTGGTAAAAAATCTATTAATTTTAAGAATTTTTAATTTACCTCTTAATTTACATTAATTAAACTGCCCTCTTTAATTTACATTAAAGGGGGTCGCATTTGACCAAATTTCCAGTAATATTTTAGATTTTAACTGTCCTATAGCCACTTAAGTTAAAGAATAAGGAAACTGGTACTTAAACGTTTATTTAAGAGAAGCAAATAAAATATTATTTCTTTTTTTCTGTTACAATAATTGTTATATATCGCTTATGACTATACTATAAGAAAAGTTTAATAATATTTTATATTCTTAACCACTACAAATCGGTAATTTAGAGGAATCAAATAACCTCATAAAGTCAAGCAAACCGAAATGGTCACAGGGGGGGAAATTTAATCCCAAAATCATCTTTCACTGTTTGTCGCTTTGAGATGTTTTATAACTCCAGTGTCTCCGAAAGTAATTAAGTCGCTGTAGAGTTCGAATCGAATCTTTGTCCCAGTTCAAAAGATTCCGGCCTTTATTAGGTCCGGGAGCGATGACAGGTCCCAGCACCTGGATCGTGCTCCCGGACTGATTGAGCTTATTCCCTAGGAGGGAATTAGTGCTCAGATTCGAGGGGCGCTTTGTGTTTAATTATGCAATTTGAGGCGTGTTGAAGTTAACTTTACGGTCCTCCGTTTCGTTGCGGTGTGCCTATCAATCAGTTATTATGGTCGACCGAGAGTGTTCGGGCAACAAGACGGGGTGGTATTCGAAAATTATAAAAGAAATAAAAACCGAAAGGTTATATTTTATAGTCTGTGAAACTAAACGCTGAATTACGTCGCTGAGCTAAAGGCTAAAGCTGTTGAAATGAAACGCTAAAAGAATATCCATCAATAATTACTGTTTTTTTTCAATTCCTGCTATTAGCTCGCACTCTCCCTATGCATATATATCTTCTTAAAATTTTCAATCGGTAATAAAATACTTTTTATTCATCCAATCAAATTCAAGTATATTTTTTAAAACTTGTAGTGGACGACGTTTGATGTTAAAACAGATCTTTCAAATATTAATTTGTAATTTTTTATTAATAAATCAAAAACTAACTTTCTCGCCAAAAATCTACATTTCCCCGTGGCCGAAAAAGTAGCGAATTCAGTTTGTTTTTTCCCATCGACGATACTTTAGCCTTAACCACTTAACTTGTTTGCCCGTAAACAGTACGTGCATCGATTTATCGAATTTTGATAGTTGTAAACAAAAAATAAATCCAACAAATAATCAAAAAATAATAACAATCATAATTCAATAGTAAAATGACTTCGAATACGTAGATAAGTTAAAGTATTCCATGGATTTCCATTTGAATCAAAATAAGAAAATATTCCCAAAATAGAAGGTATCGTCTTATTAGATAGTAAGGAAAATAAACCGGTTAAAGGGTTAACATGTTTTCAGTCAATTATTTTAAACGACCCTGTTTATTTTCATAATGTTTGATGCATTTAAAATTAGCCCTTTGCACTCCGATGGTGTCTCTGACCCACCATTCAAGATTGTGCATCATTTTGACGTTTTATTATTTATTTATCAAATTTAATTGTTATAAATGCCTATGTAATGGTTAAGAGATGTAGATTAATTTTTGAAAGAAATTCGACTTAAAAGAGTTATGTATATTTATTTTTCTTAATAATAAGCAAATCTTTGTATTAGGTAAATAATTTTGCATCGAATTATTTTTCGGTGTGCAAAGGGCTAAACATTGTTAATTAAGCGATATTTCCAATTCCCTTTGAAGTACTTTCGAATTTATATAATATAGAAAGAAGAAAATTATAAATTTCTATTTTGGAATGTGTTACCCTAATTGGTGTAAGAAATCACGTATTTTGCGTTGCCGAAACGGGCTTTGAATGCTCAACTGGCTTTGAAAATTCAATGCTAGTATAGTTTTTGATCAATTGTTTATAATAATTGTTAGGTCGGGATAGTCTGGAAGATAGGGAGTTGGATTAGCATCCCTTGGACTGCGGGTTCGAACGCACCTGCCGAAAATTCTCTGTGCGTGGTGGACGTTACTATATAGGACGAAGTCCCAAAGTCCCCCATATCTAGAGAAATACCTCTCCTTCTGTTGTAAAGCAAAACACTAGAACAAAAATTGTAATTATTTTATTAAAAGTAGCTAAAATAAATTTCTTTCTTTGTTAACCTAAGTAGGAATTGATTTAAATAATGTTTTTTTTATATTACTTGTTTCAAATATATTTGGTTAAACTTAATTTTTTGATAAAAAGAATTAAATTTAATGAAGAAAGAATTCAATAGTGAAATTGATGAAGAAGTGACTAAGACAAAATAAAAGAATTCAATATTGAAAAAATCTTATTACTTCAACCATACATATTCTAACTTGAATTTATTCTAATATTTTAGAAATTATAAAATTCTCATAGCTCATTATATAGAATTTATATTAGCAGTATTTGGAGCTTTTATTTATTATTGAAACGGTAATTTATATTAATTATCAGTTAATCACAGCTGTTGTTAAAATTATAACAGAAGTTGTATACATCAATTAATGAAATGCAAAAGTCAACACTTTTTAATTCTTATTCGAATAAAACAAACAAAAAATATTCGAAATAATTAATTAGCTTTTTCTAACTTTATAAAAAGAGCTGTGAAGTACTCTTCATAAAGCTATTTCTGCGAAATAACAAAATAGAAAGAAATATACGAAGACAAATCAAAAAGTCTTTGCACCTATTTTTTATTCGCCAAAAATCGGTATATACAGATATTTACAAATATACGTAGTATGTGCCTTGTATTATTTCTCCACATAGTCACCAAACCGGCTCAGACATTTGTCCCATCGCAGCACTAAATTAGCGATCCCCCTGTGGTAGAATTCTTCCTGCTGTCTTGGAACCATCGTCGGACCGCGTTCTTGGCTTCTTCGTCACATGTGAATCTCTGTCCTGCCAGAAACTTCTTCAGTGGACCGAAAATCCAAAAATCAGTAGGGGTAAGATCCGGACTGTAAGGTGGGTGTTCCAGATTCTCCCAGTGAACGCTCATTCTCATGCAAGTCTTCACGACCTTTTTGAAACTCACGACACCACCACTGAACATTTCTCAAAGAGAGACACTTTTCCCCGTATGTGGGGTGCATTTCCCTGTGAATTTTTACGGGCGTTTGTCCCTTGCTCCATAGAAAACGAATAACATTCGCTGCTCACAAGCTGTGGACGTCTGAAGAACAACCGCCGTCTTAAATGACTGATAGCAGCGCCACTCATCGCAGCAAAAGATATGGCTGTTTTGGTTCAAGGAACGTTCATTGCTGGAAATCATTTGTTTGCTTTGTATTCACAATCGTATTTTGACTTTAAAAATAGGCGCAAAAACTCTTTGATTTGCCCTCGTATATATTTAGAGCGTATGAGCGAGTACTAATGGAAATCGGTGGAGATAAGTGATAAAAAAATTAACGATAGTTTCCCCAATTGATTTTATAGTGAGTACAAACAACGATGGTATTAAAATCTTCCAGATATTACCTTTTATATCAAATCGCGAAAACGATGCTTTAATACTCGTATCGTATATATATTTTTCCTAAAATATACTTTATCCACCCAGAATTCAAACTTTTTTATTCACTGCCTCACGATACAATAGTATCACCTACTTTATATCTACAACATAAAAGGAACAACATTAACCTTTCAAGTGAATTCATAAATGCTATTTTGGCACCGTATATGCAGCTAGTGATTACTGAAATTAAGTTCACTTAGTAAAATCCATGATTATCCCAAACACGCTAAAATAAAAAAAATACTGGCAGCACAAAGTCAGGTAGCGTGCTCAATTAGAGGGACCAATGACCAACAGCCATTAATAATACCTTTCACTGATAAATGATCAACCAATCCATTATAACCTTTCAATACAACGGAAATTAATCAGAACGCAACACGTCATTTGAGAGGCTTTTCTACGGCCAATAATTGCTTCCAGAAAATGGAAAATAGCAATCATTCAATCGCTTCAATCACGAATTAGCTAGAAGAAAGTGTTTTGAGAGCTGATTTCCGAAATAATTGACAGGAAGTTGAAATGCGAAGACTGAAAATTTAGCCAATTATTTCAATCCGTGGCGTTGACTCGGATTCTACATTCAATCTTTATTTACTAAAATAAAGGCTCTACGGATGCCCGGAAAGACGTAATTTTTCAAAATGGAGTAGAGGAACTTCCTAAGTGATCGTAATTATATTGAAAGATCATGATTGATTGAAGTTTTGTGGGAAAATGAGACAATCGGTAACTGGCGAGATATTTATATTCAGATATTTTGTTAAATTCTGGATTAATTATACACAAAATATAGTTAAACTATCAACATCTTATAAGTCTTCGCTATGTTTTAAAATAATTCTATGGAATAAGGTGACATTTTGCCAGAAGGGATGAGATTGCTCAACATGGTTGTTGCAAGTATGGCAGTAATTTGTGTCACCACAAAATATTTGGGACGCACAAAGAATATGTATTTTTTTTTATTTTTACAATATTATATATATTTCCTGACTCCAAATGGCACAATTACTTCTCACTTCATAGTACCTTTCAAAATAAACGCCATTGTATAATACTTTATTATATTAAATAAAAATTCGTGAATAAAATGCATGTAGAAGTTTTGTTTGTTGTTTCTTATGACACTTGCCGCAGACAAGCTCGCCGAGGAAGTCAGCGATTTAAGCCTAATCAAGGGTCTCTTGTTTTGTAGTAGCGCCAACTGGGGCCAAGAGTACGACTTTAACTACACACTCATCACATTCGCTAGTACAGCCTATTTTTTACAGGAGGGCAGATTAACACACCTTATAGATAGAACGCAGAAGAATAAACATGCCCCAATGCGGGATGCTCAGATCCCGAGGAAAACACGCTACCCCTATGCCAGGATGCCGGCTATGTAGAATAGTGTTGTTGTTACTTATGGCACTTGCCATGGACAACACCCCTGCTGATACAGCAGTAGATTTAAGCCGAAAGGTGCGTCTCTTGTTTCGTAGTAGCGCCAACTAGGGCCAAGAGTACGACTTAGCTACACACTCACCACATTTGGTTGCACCGCCTCTTTTTACAGGGGGGGCACAGTCACACATCTCACACTCATACAGAAGAACAACCATGCCCAAACCAGGACTCCCAGAACACGAGGAAGACGCGATACATCTGTGCCAGAAAGACGGCATGTAGAATGGTAATTCAGTTATGAAAAAAGTTAGAGCAACCTTTTTTAGCTTTAAATCATTATAAAATACTTCAGTTTAAAAGATTACCCGAATTCTATTAACAAAACTATGTAGAATTTGTTATTTGTTCCAATTTCTTTTCATTATTTATGGTTACATTCATGAGATGAAAAATAATGTTTAGTTGTTGTTGAGTTTTGAATAACGGGAAGTGGCCATAAAATAATTTAGAAGTATTTGCAGCTAAAAACAACAAAATTAAAGATTTTTTTATAAAATAAATAATCAGTCCCAACTGGTGGACCACCTCAAAAATGGGGTTGGAAATTTTTCTATGTTGTAGTTGGCTTTCGACATCTTATTGGGTATAGTAATGATGGAGGATAGAGTAACCTACTGCCAATCATAAGACGTACCCTTTGTGGATTTTACGTTATTATGATTCATTAGAGTTTTGTCTGTGCTTTCTCTATTTTTAATCCTTCAATTTAATTGTATGTCTTTGGTTGAATTGGGTTTGCTCAAGTATGTATGGTGAGTAAATATGTTGTGCTGTTGCTGTGACTTATGACACTTAACAAGCTGGCTGATTGTTATCTATCAGGAATTTCAGCCGATTGAGCTTCTTTTGTTTCTTAATTAGCACCAACAAGGGCCAAGAGTACGACTTAGCTACTCTATGAGTGACATCCGCTTGCACAGCCCTGTTTTACAGGGGAGCACATTCACACACCAACCGGATAGAGCACAGAAGAACAGCAATCATGAACGAATCAAGACTTGAACCCGGAACATCCAGATTATAAGGAAGACACGCTACCCCTACGTCAGAACTCCGGCGGAGAGAATATATAAGGGAGGTAAGGGAAGAATAGTGTAACAAAATATTCTTCGTTAGGAAATGGAACAAATGATTACGAAAGAAAAGATTTCGGTGTGTTTAAATCAATCATTACAACTAAAGCAAAAAAAAAAAGATTTTGCGAAATTTCATTGATGATCGAGTGAAAAAAAGAAAGATACAGCTTGAAACGCACAGAAAAAAATATTTTATTGATTGACATTAAGTAACATTTTCAATGTGGTTATTTTACTTTTGAATATAAAAGTAAACATAATTTTTGTGTTGGATAAAAACATGGTTTAAATTAAGATGGTATATTGATGTACTATATTAGATGTGTTTATTTTTTACAGATTTCATTTCCCCTTCTTTTTCCAATCTGCAAATCTAAATGAAAAATAACACTTGTTCTTTAGTTTTAGTTGTAAGTACCTACAAACAGTGCAAATTATTTTATGACTACCCCATATTGAACTCTTTTTTTGACAAATATATATTTATATATTTGCTAAGATTTTATCTTATTCATCTGCCAAAATTAGTTTAAAGAATATGGGAATTGTGGAAAAAACACACAATAACATAAATTACATCTTACCCAAATATGTAACAAAGAATAGAATTAGAATTTATGGAAATATTCATAAAAATTTAGAGCAATATAAAATGAAAGCTAAAACAAACTCATTGCTAACGTTAATTTTGATTTAATATAGCATGTATTCAAATACAAAGTAGTAATTTTATATTAGTAAAGACATTTTGAAACAAAACCGCTTCAAGATTTACAGTTATAAATACACCAGACAAAACGCTGATTAAAAGTAGGCGGAAAAAGCGGAAAAAAACGCCAAACCCCCTTATCCCTCGCATTTATTTTGAAATCTACATCCCAACTAATAACAAAGGAAAATGTATTCATAAATATATGCGTGAAAATGAGTTTGCTTTTTGAACTAGAATTACCAAGTATAGCTCTAATGTATTTTGAAAAGTGGGAATAACAACGAATATGATTGGGATTTATTTTCAATATTTAATTAAATGAAATTCAAAGAAGATTATGACATTTTTCCGGCATAATTCTCAAAAATATTACTGCATATAAATTACTTTTGCACTGTATTAAAATTTAAAAAGATTTTAAAGTTTCTATTTTTTATCGCGTACATTGTTTCTAAATTTTGAATAAATTTGTATGCTTAGCATTTGAAAACAGTATTTCATTGCGTAGAGTTTTTCACATAACTTTGAACAATGTATTTCATTATTGCATTGGAATTCAAATCTTTTTAGTATTCAATCAAATTCTTAATCTTGTGATTTCACTTCATTTTTGGAGTTTACAAAAGATAAAATGTCTGCAGAGATCACATGGCAGATCATAATACACAGAAATAGTTGTCCCATAAAAGGTGAAATAATAATAATAATAATAATAATAAAATATTTTCTAGTTTGGTAACAAATGCATCAAAAAGCAAAAACTACCCAACTGATAACATTCCTTGGCATGTTTCATGTGAAATTAATAAATGCAATCTGGAATCAAAGTTTTTGATTTATTTGTATAGCTTTTTCTGAAATATTATACGTATATACACTGAAGAGACAAAAGTCATGGGAAAGCAATATGCAAATATACAGATGACAGTAATATCGCAGCGAAAAAGTATAAATGCGCAGTTCATTTTCCAGAGCTTTCATTTGTGCTCAAGTTATTCATGTGAACAGGTTTTTCGTGATTTATGGCGGCATGACGAGAATTAACAGACTTTGAACGTGGAATGTTAGTTGGAGCTAGACGCATGGGTCATTCCATTGCGGATATCGTTAGTGAATTCAACATTCCGAGATCCACAGTATCAAGAGCGTGCCGAGAGTATGAAATTTCAGGCATCCCTTTCCATCATGGACAGCGCACTGGGCGACCACCTGCACTTAACGACCGAGACCGCCGACGTCTGTGTAGAATGGTCAATGTTAATAGAGACGCAACACTTCGTCAAATAACTGCAGGAATCAATGTGGGACGTACGAGGGACGTGTTCGATAGGACTGTGCGGCGAAATTTGTCTTCATGGGCTATGGCAGCAGAAGACCGACTCGGGTGCCTTTACTGACAGCCCGACATCGCCTGCAGCGACTCTCCTGGGCTCGTGAGCATATAGACTGGTCCCTAGTCCAGTGGAAAACCGTGGCGTGGTCAGATGAGTCACGATTTCGGTTGTTACGAGCTCATGGTAGAGTTCGAGTGTGGCGCAGACCCCACGAAGCCATGGACCCAAACTGTCAGCAAGGCACTGTTCAAGCTGGTGGTGGCTGCATAATGGTGTGGGCTTTTTTACATGGCATGGACTCAGTCCTCTGGTGCAACTGAACCGATCATTGACTGGAAATGGTTACGTTCAGCTGCTTGCAAATCACTTGCAGTCATTCATGGATTTCACGTACCCACACAACGATGGGATTTTTATGGATGACAATGCGCCATTTCACCGGGCCAGAACTGTTCGCGATTGGTTTGAAGAACATTCCGGACAATTCCAGCGCATGATCTGGCCACCTAGATCGCCCGATATGAATCCCATCGAGCATTTATGGGACATCATCGAAAGGTCCGTTCGTGTCCAAACTCCTGCACCATCCACTCTTTCACAATTGTGGACGTCTATACAGACAGCACGGCTCAATATTCCTGCAGAGGACATCCAACGACTTGTGGACTCCATGACACGTCGAGTTGTTGCACTTCGCCGGGCAAAAGGAGGACCGACACGATATTAACAGTCATCCCATGACTTTTGTCACTTCAATGTATATGAGTATATTACGTATATTTAAAACACATTTCAAAATCCGTCAAGTGATAAAAGCTTGAAGCATAATCTTGATGAAAAGAGTTTGAAAGTAAGAAGTTTTAATAATAAGAAAAGAAAAAAATTATTTAAAAATAATTTTAATTCTAAAATATTGTTGCGAAAATTCTCACAAGAACAATGCAGATTTTATTTTCTAGGAAAGCGTGTATTAAATATACGTAACACAAGTTACAAATATACAGAGAATCAATTCTATTTAATCCGCTAATTTCGGGTAACAGCAACGCTATAGAACGCACATGAAAAGGAAAAAACGCTGTCTCAAGCTAAGCCAACTAACGTAGCTCTTTCTCCGAAATGACCTGATTCTCCTCCTTAAGCCACGCCTTAAATAGCATCCCACTAAAATGGGTGGGGCAAACGCAGAAACCTCGAGCTCGTTACGGAGAAGTGTGGAATTTTCTCCAATATTCTCTTGTAATCTGTCTTTATCTCTCAGAGTCTACTACACATTATAGTTCTTAATAAAAACCATTAGTGACCTCATTATGTAGCCAACACACCTACATCACCAAATTAGTCAAATATCGAAACTTATTATTGGAAATTCCCTTAGAACGGTATTTTCTTGCCGATGCACGATTCCATTACAACTATTTTGATACAATTACATTTACAAGCATTTACAATATTTATACAAAAATTCACGAATACTTCGCATCTAATTTACACAAAATCCATAACAATATTTAAGGAATTAAAAACCATTCCCACAATCTGATAATGAATATTTTTGTACACCTATTATTGATCATCATTCATGCAGTCTCCTAATATAGCAACCAATGATCAAGAAAAAGTGGCAAACATTATAAAATTTGGAAAAAAATTAAGTTAAAAGGTACTAAAACATGAATGAATTGGCATCTCTACAGAATAAGATTTTTCAAGTACATGACTCACTTTTAAGCATCATCAAAACATCAACAGAAAACTAGATTGGAAAAGAATTTACCTCTTTTGCAATTGCAAAACTGAAAGGAATTGTGAGGAAAATTGCTTTTTCCAAAATTGTGATGTGAATTTATTATAAAACCGTTTGCAAAATAAGAGAAGAATGTTTTTTGTTAGTACCATCAGACGAAAGCTTTCATTATTTTTCCATCATTAGATTCAATCAAATAGAAAGCAAGACCACAAAGAAATAACCTCCATAGTAGTCAGAGAAGAGGGATAATAATAAAAAAGACTAATTTGATTCCTGGTAGAATTTATTTCTTTTTTCTTCAAATATGTCGCCAAGAATTAAATGTGAACCTCAATTGAGATAAAGGGAAATGGCATTCGTCCAAAAACGGTTTTACCTCTTATAATGGAAGATGAAAATTTTCCTTTTAAATAAGACTGTAGAAAGTTCATTCGTTATTATATGGTTGCAAAAAGACTACTACACAAAATTCTAGGTTATAGTCCAACACAAAATGTATTTGAAATTTATATTTATAATTTAAAAACAATGCTTTTCGTTCGGAATTCAATGCTTTATGGTATTTATTCAAAAAGAAAAAAAATGTTATTTTTTAAAAAAGCTTTGGAAATAAAAATATGACCCATAACAAAAAAAAGTTTTAATTTATATATAATATGACATCTTAATACTTGCTTAGTATTTGGTTGCTTTAAATTGTTGGAGATATATAAAAAATATTGATTTTAAACCTTTAAAAGGCCAATAGTTTTATAGTCATGGTATTTAAAAATATTTTAAGGCTTGATTGGATTAACAAAGGTGGTTCATTTACTTTATTAAATAAACTTAGTTTGATTAATTAATTTGGTTAAATAATAATTAAGTAAAAAATCAAGGCATCATTTTTTGTTAGGTAAGAAACTGAAATATCAAAGTGCCTTTTTATTGAATAATTTACATAGCTTCTTACAAAAATTAATGAATATGGTGAGAAGTCTACATCTCATGGTCCCAGTAGGGTTTAATTTGCTCTAAAGTAATTCAGATAAAATATTTTTTCTTTCCATTAATGTTAAATTACAAATAATCTGTCTGTATTTTTTTAAAAAAATATCTATTCTGACCAGTTATCTGACGACTGATCTTTAATCCAAAATATTAAAACAACATCTATTCTGCGATTTATCGCTTCTGAAGTTATGAACTTATTAGATTAGACAGCAATTAAGTTATATTATTTTCCAAATGTTATTGATCTCTTAATGGTATTTTAAATTAATTTTTTTTCTTTTTAATGATATTTTTAATATTTACTCTAGTCTTGGAGTTATAGTTATCAACAAACATTGATTATTTTTGTATTTGAAATATTAGTATGCCAAAAATATTTCACTCAATAAAGGGAATAGAATCACAAAAATTGTATAAAATTTTAGTTGCAGTACTTTTTTAGAGATGTATCTAATTAAATAAGCATGAAATATAATTCTTAGCGCCAGTAAAAGATTTTACCTATTGAGTCTGTTCTCAGTAATTTATAAAACAATCATTGGTCTCAACACTCTAAATTAAAGAGTACCAGTTTAAAGTCTTAACACGTCTTTGTCTGATTTTCTTCTTTTTTAAAAATAAATCAAAGAGATGTAATCATGCTCTAGATTATAGGAAAAATGTTCAAAAAATGCTGGTATAAATATATAACATAATATAATTAAAAAACGGTTTGATGGAAATAATCACCATCATCCGAATTTACATGTTAAGCTCAATACAAAATCAATGTCCTTCTCTTATAAATTTCTCCATTCATTATTAAATTGTGTTAGCATATAAAAATCTCAGATTATTTATAAAAGATATTCAAGAAATCATGCTTTTCTTTAAATCACAACAAAATGCGTAATGACAAGTTCAAACCGGCTATAATGATTGTGACATTTGATTTTTCTTATTCCTACATTCTTTATTACGCAATAGTCGTGAAAAAAGTTATCAGAAACAACCTATTTATTAAAGCAATCATTTATTCACTAAATGCCATGTTAGAAATTTCCATAATCATACAAAGAAGGGTTAAAATATATTTCTAAATATTTAATAAATGGGTGTTGATGGGCACTTAACTTTCCGACCATTTATTTTCAAAATACATGAATTAATCTACATAAAGAAGCAAATGTGATAATATCTTTGTTTTACTTCTTCTTATGTACAGCCGACCCTATATTTGTTTTACTATTTTCTTGCTCCTTTGATATATACCTCCATGTTTCTTTTTTTAATTCCTTCAACTTATTCACACTCTCCCTATAT